>KZ344986.1:585464-607199 GCA_002352805.1 Teladorsagia circumcincta
GACGAGAGGTCTACTGTGTAAAATATTAGCGGCACAGCTTCGTAGCTCAACTAGTTATACTAGGGCACAGCTGGAAGTGCGAGATGGGGGTGCGCAATAGTGGGTAAAAACGTCGGCGGCACCCACCTATAGACTTCTACAAAAACTTTATCCTCACCTCAGTGTCCGGGAACCACATGTTTGTTATGCCTAATTCAGAATAGGTCTGCTAAATAGCTTCATGCATATTTGGTTTGTTCAGAACTCTTAGTTAATTTCTGTCAACCTCCGATATCCAACCTTCACCCTTCGCTCCTTCAAAGCTCTCAACATCGCGAGAAAGACTTTTTAAATTACGACTGCCTAGCATATTTTTTGCGGATTCTAGACCAAGTGCACAGCGATATCGCTACTTGGTTCCGCACACTTTCGAGCAAGTTTGAGAGGAAACAAAAAATGCAAAACAGCCTGCTGGGTATGCTGTATTAAAAATTTCAGAAAAAGACGGAAATGCATCCTGCTTCAAAATAAAGAGTACAATTAGATTGAGCAAGAAAACCGCTTCCTAACGATACCTAAAAAGTTGGTACTTTCTCAAAAACTGCCCAGGAATTAAGCATTTGATAGTGAGCTACCAAAACGGCGGAAACTTTCCGGACAACCCAATAATAATCCGCACGAAATACGCACTGGGAAATGTCCAGACGTGAATTGGCAATGGCTGCATTCATGATGGCTCAATGAAGGGATCTGGCTAGGATTGGGATAGCGGTTAGGCGGGTGTCGAACTTTGCGACCATACGTTAGCGATTTCAGGGATGCGAGCGATTGGCCAGTGAGTGCAGCGAAGCGCCAGTGATCCCAATGAAGCGCCAGTGACCATAGTGATTGTTGCAAAGTCAAACAGTTGCACAAAAGAAGCGGTCGCGCTGGCTTAGCGGTGGATAAGATTCTTACGCGCATCGAGGGTAAGGGTCGAGATAAGAGCTGAGCTGTGAATGACTCGACGAGTGTGACCCAATGAAAGACACGATACTATTTGATAAGGGACACGGCTGCTAGGTATTAGCTGCACTTGAGAGTGGGAGATAGCAATAGGTAAAACGTCAACGAAGCAGCCGTTGCGACCCCTCCCATGTCCGAAAATAGATGGGTCACAGTTCCGAAAGTGGCGAAGAGCTCGCTGCGTCTTACTATTCCGTTGGTAGGCGCCATTGCCCTGAAACGCTATCTGTCATAAAAGTCCACTATGTATTATCCAATCCAATCTCACGGGGCCCACTTCCTTCAAAAGAAATCCCAAAGTGCGTGGGCGGCGGTTAGAATGAGGAATTGGTCTACGAAGCCAGCTAAACGAGGTTTGAACCCCCTTCCCCCCTCAGTTGATGTGTGTCTAATAGTCAAATACATATGTCTGTTTGTCTGCGTAACTCTCACTACCGTATCCGAGACGATATTTATGATTGGGCCATTAACTTTTCCGCTAGTCCGAAGTTTCTCCCATAAGGAAATGATTCGAAATAGTGGAAGAACTCCTAGGAAACGTGCATGACATTCGGTTTATGGACGCATGAATTTACCGCTTGATGTGCCCGGTAATCGATGGTCGCCTGCGGTAGTTTCATATGATAAATGGCTCTATTTCCACCCCTCCAGAATTGCCAAACTTTGTTCACAATGTTCTTCTGCAGGTTTGAATTTGGCAGATTCGTGCACCAAAGAAGCGGGTTTAATGTTATGCGCTTTACTGTACAGTCAAAGCCATTATTCACTCTAGCTCCTGCTTCTTTATCTTTTGGGGAGTTTCTCTGCCTATATTGGCCGACCTCCACCAGCTTACAGCCGTGATGACACATATGCACCAGTATGAAAAAAAAAGGATTGGTAGTTCATGTGACCCAGGGTGTCCGCTTTCTGCTACTGTACAGCAACAACCCCAGATCAACGTGGTGGGGTCACAGCGTTCGATAATGGATCATAGATGCCGAGTTTACTAAAACTTGGAAAAGAAGCAAAGCAAACCATCGATGAGGCCCTCAAATGACGACTATCTCTTCCCACCTGAAACTGAGCGAGCGGCGTGTCGGGCGAGTTGTTTGAACCTGCTTGTTTCATGGCTTGACTATCCTTGAATTATCCGCTACGTCGTAATTCAGATGCCTGTCATGGTGTGTGCGAGGTATCTCGTTCAAAAGGTATTAGACAGATACATCAAAGCCATATGTCAACTGTAAAGCCTTAGCGCAATTGTCACGACTTTCAATACGAGACAAGGACACATTTGTGACACTCCTGGGCTACTCTACCCCACCCACTGAATAGATTTTTTGACACGTCTTCTGCTGGGGCTGTTGCTTTAAGTTCACTTCGATGCTGATAGCGCGCTACGGCTTATTTTCGGAATTTTGAGCTAAACTCATTTTAGGCTGAAGAAAAAGCAGCTGTTAATCAGGCTGAATGCGACTTACGAGTTGAAGCTGCACGTCTAGAGGCTGAACGGAAAAGCAACGGTAAGCAGTTTGCAGTTATGTAAATATTAGTAAAAAATGACGTCATTGAGAAGGATGAATCGATCTGTAAGCTTTTGCTGATCCATCCATTGTGCTTTTGCTCTTTAGTGCTCAGTGTCTTGTTTATTTGCGATAGGAAACTCTAAGCAAACAAGAGCCAGAGTCGTCACAGTTGTCTGCGTCTCTGACAGTGTTGACAATACAGCAATTCATACTGCTGAACAGTATGTTCTATGAAAGGAAACTAGCATCGGATATGGAACACTTCGTGAGGAGGGAAAAAGCGCATCCAAATAAATATAGATAAATAAACGTAGTTTTTTTTGTAAGTGGTTCGAAAAATTGAAGGCGCTAAAAGACTTGAGGAGGAAGCTCTGCTTGGTCAATGGCGAATTCTACAATGGGATTGGGTTCCATTTATTGGAGCGCGCGCTTCAATAATCAAATTTGGGATATGCCAACACGGGCTTGGAACTAAGCGTGGTCATAAAAATAATGACGAAGCAGATCACTGGAAAGGAAAACAAAGACAAACAATTTCCTAGAAAACCGATAGATATGGAAAGAAGTGGAAAAACATAAACAGCATTAGGGTGAACAATGAAAAATTGTTCACATGAAGAAAAACGGCCTCGCTGCTCAGATGGCGAGTGTTGTTGCCCGTCTGGTGACACACACGGTCCGGTAAGGTAATGATCTCTGTACGCGTTTCCATAGGGCAGGACAAGATAACAGCCTGCATCAGCCCGCCCTACGCGCTGGGCGTCATAGTGGCTTACCGAAACCTCAAAACACGGGTATACCGGCCATTCATGTGAGGGGGACTTAACACTTACAACAAGGCTCCCATGATCGAGAAATGAGGACCTCCTATCTCGTACGGCCAACTCACTGATAGTTACCACCAAGAAAGCTTGTCACTGATTGACCATAACGCGAGCAGGATACGGCTGGAACTCTAGCAAGGAATGTCCCATAAAGCCGTAAAAAGCCAAGCATGACAAAAATGACTGCACAGAACTCGTTGAATCTCAGCTGTTTTTGCAGATGCTACTATCAACCCTAAAAATAAAAGCAAATATGATAACCTAATCAATGAATTCTAAATCATTTTTTTCTTTCCTCTACTACTATTCACCAAAGAGCGCATATATCGTTTGTGTCCGGCAGCCTGGTGCATGTCAGGTGCAGACCACACAATACAAGTGACGATTGCCTTCACAAAATTTACTTGTTTTTTGTCAATGAAATGGTTAGCCGAATGCAGTTGTATCCTATCAGTTGTCACTTATTACAATAGATGAACCATCGGCTATCACTATTGAATACTAGTTAGCAGACATATTAGAGTATGTCGTCGATTGTGTTGTGTGGTCTGCATTTGCTACGCACCTGGTCGCCAGACAAAGGGGTTTTTCTGATGTTTCATTTTTTGAAATAACTTCTGGAATGTTTTTTTTTCTGGGTGTTCTTACCGTTCGCAGTGATTACATCTGGCACTCGAAATGCTCCAATAACATCAGGATTCGAATTTCTTATAATGAGGGCAGAAATGAGAATGGATTTTGGGGTCTAGAGCAATTACTATTGAAAAACCCATTCGAGCGCAGTCATAGCGTAAAAACTGTGATAGGCAACACGGTCGTTCATGATTGCTCTGTGGGAATCAGGCTACGAGAACAGGGAGACGGTGGAGGAAGGAGGGTTGAGCTCTCACGGAATGAAAGTATATAATGGAGAAGGTCACCAGTTGAAGAAATGAAAAGAAATCAGCTAAAACACTGAAGATAAGCCTTTTGGACGATGAATGGGATTGAAGAGAGGCAAAATTGGGTGATGAGACGAGAGAGCATGAGTCCAAGCGAGACGCAGACATAAACGTGTTCGTCAAAGTGAGTGTGCGTCAGCACCAGTTATACGGAAATCAGCCCTTACCATTATGTACGGTGGAGACGTCTAAAGAGAAACAAAAGTTGGGTGTTTGGACGAGAGAGCACAGGTCCAGGCGAGACGTAGACATCCAGGCATTTGTTTTGTTGAGCTTGCGTCGGCGCTAGTTATATGTAAGGCACGACCTTCCCACTTGTTTTCAAGTCACATGGGTGGCACTATCTCTGAGATTATGGAATGAGGTACTCCACCAATAATAGGGATTGTAGAACAATTATTTGTGTAATGTGGGTTCAGATTTAGTGAAAATTTTGATGGAATCGTCTTGTTGCGGCGTGATTGCGACTTGTTTACTATGGAAATGTTTGTAGAACCGATGGTCTCAAAGAAAATGAAGAGGTGCAGTGAATAGCAATGAGAAAAGAGGAGGTTCTGGCATGTAAATTCGGAAAGACGCGGAGGAAATCAATAGTTTCTGAAAAAAGGCCGTTAGGATCAATACTGGAAGCCCAGTGCGAACCTATTTTGTTAGCCGTGGCTGGCCAAGTCACAATTGCAGAATCTGTATCTCCATGTGCGGTGATGGCTTTAAAAAAATCAATATCATGTGTGCATTATGATGTTTTTGATGCTGTGTGATGCCACGTGTTTACCAATTCTGCAATTACGACATGTCCGGCGGAAATATTGTAAATTGTAGACGCATCACAGCGCGACCTCCTAAGAGTGGCAAGAGGCTTAGTTAGAATATGGCAAGAGTATGAATTGCATGGTTTCAAATGCCACTGAAAAAAAGGTTAACAGAGAATATTCCAGTTAGGGGGGGCATCATGATGCAGTTCCTCGGCGAACTTGTGTAAACTCGAACGTTCTAGTTTCACACGCATGTCAAGTTGCTGCCCTCACCCCCATCCCCCTAGACTGCCTGCATCCCCTGGCTCGGAATTACTGTAGCTCTCTGATAAAACTGCATCATGATGCCCCCCCCCCCCTAATTGGAATAGACCCGGTTAATAGAATGAATAGCTAGAATAATTAAAGTTCAAAACAAAAGCAGAATTTGAGGCGTTAAGCCCGCAGGTGATGGGAGTTACAGGTGTGGCGCAGGGTATCGCCGATTTCGCTGTGGTCTCATGACAAAGTCTATTCTCGTTAGGTGGTCATCGATCGGAGCTAAATAAGTCTCGCCGAGCTTTGCACGTCGCTGGGGGAACGCAGAGAGATCAATGATTAAAACAACAACTATGTAGTTAGTTACCGAACTGGTTTCTATTCCGCCACTGTGAAGGAATCTTTTGTTTCACAGTTTTCTTTGCTTGTCATCGCTCACATCACATGGGTAACACCCAGTGTTTTTTCGTGGTCCTACAAACTCCATGCGAAAGCGGAAAGGTGTTCTGGCATGGGACCTTTCACGAAAGAGCGTTTGGATCTCATTTGTAGCTGGATCCCAAATAGGGTCCCGATCTGTCTACAGTAAGACGTCACCCAAGGAGATAAACCTTTTTTGGTCTCAGCTGTCGAGCAGTGTTTCCGTAATTTCTTTCAGTTATTTTTATACCGTCCTTATGGCAAGAATGCCAAATTACGGGCAAAACACTGCCCGAATTGTGGAATCGAACGTTAACCTTGTTGGAGACCGGGCTCTGGTGTTATCATCGGGATAGGGTTACATCTTTGCGCAATTTTTTTTATGGTTTTGGACCTTAAGTGAGCATTTTCCAAAATAATTTTCACATAGACAACAGCTACGACAACCAATGGGAGGAGGGGGCAGGGTGGATAATGGTCGAGGAAATTCTCTATCATGGCTCTGTACTGTGTGGTGAGAATGGCGTCGAGAGTGAAGAGCATGTCTGAAAAGGCAAAAATCTTCGACGAGTCGTTGAAGATTCCACGGCCGAATTTCACTCCGGTGGGGGAGGGGGGCAAGGGGGAACAAAACAAAACAAACTAAAAGCTATATATTGTTCACGGTTGTTCGCTGTTGTCTCGGCTATGAATAGCGAAGGAAATAACAGTTATAGAGAGTCCTTTGGAAAGGAGGAGGAAGGTGTGCCGCTTTTGGGGGAAGACGGGAAATAATTGGAAACAAATGAATGAAAGTCTTTACTTTGTTCCTTCTCTGCTCTCTACTTGCCTACTTGTTAGGTACTTGCTTATTTATTGACTTATTTATTGATTGATTAATTATTCGTTCGACACGATGTCAAAGACAGGTTTGGAAATGAAGTGTTGTGAAGGATGGTATGCGTGCAATAATAAGATAAACTTGGGCGTCCCCCAAGAGGCCGACCGCGCGGCGTAGGAGAGACGCGGCAAAGGACGAGTCGCAGCGCGTGCTGTGCGATATGAGACGTGGCATAGTACACACTATTTAAAGGAAGTGTCCACAATAATTCTCATAGAAACGATAGGAAATGCAGTGTACTGGAGTGGATAGGGGTCCTGCCAAATATTTCAACACGTTAAGTTTCACTGGCAGTAGTGCCTTATCAGCGGAGTGATAAGCCGCCGAAATCCACTTCCGGTAGGCAAAAATCAAGGCTCATCGATGTGGAAAGGGAAGCAATGGCGGCGGGAAGATACGATAAGTTACCCAATTTTCATTCTAGTGTGCACCTTATTCTTAGCAGCCGTATCTCCTTATCTCATGGTATCGCATCTTCCAGGGGGTCACGCTCGTCCGAATTTATCTATCTCACACCTTATCGGCTGATAACGCGTGGGTAGCAATTTCAACGTGGCAGCGAGCGTGAATGCTTCCTTTGACCTGACCCCTGACTGCTACAGTAAGCGCTGCGACTCGTCCGCCGCGTCTGCGTCTCTTCCTTCTCCGCGCGTTGGGCCTCTTGGGGAACACCCGATAAACTTTGGAGTAAGCCATGCAATGGTGGTTGCTTTTCTTCTCTAGTTTTGCTCTTTAGCCTACGGAGCAATTTTGGCCTCGTTCTTGTGGTCCCCGGATCCTGTTATAGTACAAGGAATTATAGTAGGATCCTTTATGCTGCTTTCAAGTGATTTCGCGCTTGGCTTGAAATGGACTCACCCATCAAATTGAGCACAATGACCAGTTTCATAAATTACAGAGGCGGCTCGACTGCTTGATGAATTGCGTAACGCCCAAGAAGAGCTGTCAAGAAGGAGGAGCTCTTCCGTTGAAAACAGAGGAGAACAATGGCGTAGTGGAAGCAGTCCACCGGGACAGACATATCCTAATGTCGAAATGGAACAATTGAGAATCAGAGGTTATTTACAGAATATTCAGTTTTGAGAAAAAACCACCTCATCATGGAATTCTTCAGCGGCTGAGCAAGATGCAGAAATAACTCGTCTGCGTGCTGAAGCAGCGCAGATCAGCGCGTTGAAAGAGGAATTGGAGATGGTGAAGAGAAAATCTGCCGAGGCGACGGAGGAACTCGATGCGATACGCTGCACGAATTTCGAGTTGATGACAAAGGCCGAGACGCTCACTTCCAATCTAAAGACAACTGAGGAGGAAAAGGAGGGGTAAGCACCCGCTTTCTGAATGTTCTGGCAAAATTAGCCTCTGAAAGACAAGTTTCAGTTTGCGAGAGATGTATGAGAAGACCTGCACAACTCTCGAGCAGAAAGAGGCGGAAGAGGCTACTCGAAATGAAAAGGTAAGTAGGGTTGGGTTTATTGTTATCCAGGAGATAGTAAAGGAAACAAGAATTCCCTCGACCGATCGGGAAGTGAATAGGTCTATGGTGGCAGGTCAGGATGAGGTCAGTACAGGACTGAATGACCCATAAATGAGAGGGGAAACTGCCCCACTGAGGTGCGTGAGACTATCGTTCTATTGGATTGTAACTGTTAAACTGTGGATGAAAGGCTCAAGTACTTGGCGTTGATAAATCTCTTGCTGGGATATGCCAGGCATTCTACTCCACTTCAAATCGTAATGACGTTCTAAATATTTGGCCTACATTGAGCCCAGCCGACGTACTAGAAAGTGTTATCCTCCCAGACGGAAATCTTGCCATTTTGCCGATAGTCAGCGATTTGGGGAGACATTCAGTTCTCCTTAGGCTTAGGTTCGCCCAGTTAAAGGTAGGCTTTCGCATTGCCTTATGCTTAAGAATATAATTGGGCTTGAGCTCAGTCTTGGCATGGTACGAGCATATGAGTGGTGTCCTAATGTTAGGTAACCTGATATGAGGACTAGAACAGCAATGATCCGAGGTTTTGTTGCCCTGGGCGGAATTTTGTAAACTCGCCATCAAACTACTTTTCTTGACCACCGCTAACCTACTTTTACACTGATTCGCTATGGAACTCTTTAGGTCACTCATAACTGGGATAATGATCATTTGGGAACACAAGAGAGGTATTTAAAATTTGAGTATAGTATTTTAGTCTTCCTTACCTTACCTGTCATCTTCGATTATGGTTAGGTATCCCATGAATTGTACATTTCTTGAAACCATGATATGCGTTTTTCATTCATCCGCGCTAGAACTGTCTACAGCGAACAAATACCACGGTATGAAAGGCAGGGACACGTCACGCGAGTTAGTCATAGTTGTTATCAGAGCGGAGCCATTCATGCGCTGAAAAACCTATGTAGCGCGTTTTGAACACGAGAGGACAGCAGGGACTTTCCTACTGAAAGCGGCAGGGAGCTTGTAAGAAGATTCTACTGGCACCCATTCAATACTTAGTTTAGTGCTCACGGATGGCCGGGAATGTTGGTTCATCGCCTATTTGGCTTTGCAAGAGACAAGCGGTACTGATGTGCAAGCGTGGGCGCTCATAGCTTTTGGGTGGGGTGGGGGGAGGAATACTTTCGAAACAAGGTCGATGATAGGTGATACTGGGACTAAACTTAGGAGAGGGGAGAAACGCCTGGGCAAGTAAGAGTACTCATATCTCCCAGAACTCCTTCCCTAAGGCTTACCATTAGTCACAAGTGCTGTAAGTGGCTCATTCACTTTTATGTTCCTCCCCCTCCCTGAATGAAATGAGCGCCGCAGTAGTGATTTTGAAGGTTTTCAGGAGTAGTAAAATGTGAGTATCTCTTAATCATATCGAAAGTAACGATAGACCAAGCGAGGTGAATTGTTTGAGTAACCCGTAACTCCCATCGCTGGTCAAAGCAACAACCTCAATCAAACCGATGGAGGTGGTGGATAATGAAATTGTAAATGACGAGCTGACTAGAAATGATAAAAGAAGCAAAGACAACTGTCACTAACAAGTATCCTCTCTCTAATAAGGAAGGGTGTGGGCCGGACGAGTTGTACGAACTTGCTTGCGTCATGGCTCCACCGAACTGCGCGTATTCGAAGTAGCCGCAACGCCATAATACACGTTGCGTGTCATGAGGTGCGCTCGAGGTATCTCGTCCGTAAGTTCAATTAACCCCCACCAGATCGCCTTGTAAGACCCTAGCGCCATTATGTGCACTTTCGAATCGCGACATGGCGCACCTGTCACACTATGGGCTATTATTGTCTTACCCACAGAATAAGTTCTTCAACACACCTCATCTGGGTTGCTGCTTCGAAGATTTCCTAGAATATGCATGATTTTGAATACTCATCTTCAGGAGGCTGCAGTTGAAGAAGAATTGAAAAAGACAAGAGAGGAATTGGAGCGCGCTCAGGAGAAGTCTGAAGAACTGGAGCGGGAATTATCGGCGGTGCGGGCACAGCTGACGGAGGCCGAAGCGAGTCTTGCCAGTCAAAGGGTGGATATGGGTGAAACGCAGGACAGAATCAATCGAATGGAAGAGGAACTTTTTGCTGCTCGATCCGAACTTGACAACGCCCGTTTTGGTCTGCAAGAAACAACTGCAGTGAAAAAGGAGTTGGAACACCTGAAAGAAGAGGTTGGTGAAAGGATTACGGTATGAGAGCGGACGGGTAACATATTCCTCCAACCTCGTAATTATGGCCGCATTTCAGTTGGAGCTTGAGCGATCATCCGGAAGAGCGAAATGGGAAGAGGTGTGCAAAAAAGTTCTCGAAGGCGAATCGAATACATCCGAAAGTAGGAAGAATTCGCTTGAAGTGATCAACAAGGCATGTTTTCCCCTCTGTTTACCCTCCATAAGTACGTTTTTCATTGTTTTCCTAGCATCATCACCTACGTTTTCTAGGTGCAGCATCTTGAGTACATAACGGCGTTCGAAGAGAAGATTACCTGTCTGGAAAAAGAACTGCAAGAGGCGAAGGCAAAGATGGAGCAGGATAAAGCAGTAAGTAGTAAATGATTTGAGGCATGAGGTGGTTTCGTAGGATCATTAGTCATTCATCTTTATTGCAGTGTAGGGAACTTCTTGTCTAGGTGATGCAGTAATCTATCTAAGAAGCGCTTGATCGTGTCTAGGAGGTCTCGGAGAAGGTGTAAACCCTGATATTAAAATATAACCATTGATTTGGTTGCCTCTGCTCTTCTTTCTATAGCTCAAGTGAAGCAAGTTCATGTCGGCGATGTAAAGACCTGCTTTTCCTCAGACATGGAGCTATCGTCTGAGTACTTTCCTTGGCTTGATTGTTACTCTTCCGCGCAATGTGATTGTTTTGCAATTCCTCGGAACCCGCTTTCTGGTTCCCGAGTTCCTTTTATGTATGGTCTGATTCATTGCCGCATGGTCCATCGAGCGCCATTCCGTACCTTGCTCCGAGGTTCCTGGTACGACCAGTTCTTTTTTTTCAACTACTTCGCATCACAGCTTTTGTGTCCGGCCCATGGGCTAGAGTCAACCGTCTGTGTCGAAAAGTTTTGAGAGGGGGTCCTATTTATGGTTTCCGGTATGAGGGTCGTGTTCGGTAAAAAGGGCAGCGCATTTTTCGCATATATGAGAAAATATATTTTTGGGGGTCGATAATTCCACTCCGATACTATAACTTTTCATAAAGGTAGTCTTAGGTAGGGCGAAGGTACGTAAGAGGAGTGGTGGAAGGCAGGAAGATGGTATGGGGACCTCTTTGAGATCCGAACTATGCTTGATCCTAGACTTCCCTAGCGCTTTTAGTTGACCTTGACCACTTGAACGCAGGGTCAGCCGCGCTTTGCGCAGTTCCCAGCGACCCCCTCCCCTTCCAAAGCCTGAATACGACGCCGCGCCCGACGCGGGTTTTTTTCAGGTTTTGGAAGGGGAGGTGGTCGTATTTAGGACTGGCGAAGGTGAAAAATGAAAAACGAGTGTCATATTCGTGAAATTTGATGGGGTCATGGTTGCGGGCGATGGAGTGGTGGTGGGGATTTCACACGATTTAGGCGGAAACTAGAGGGAAGCAAAATTCACCGCTCTTCCGGCCTCACCCTACCCCCTCCCCTTACGTTCAACGCCCATCTTGGAGGAAAACCGGGCGAAGTTGGAGTGAACTAGTTCCAGAATTCAACGCTCTGGAATCAACCGTGGTACTGAGGGCGGCGTTGGGAGCGGGGCCGACCCTCAAGGTTGATGATGGTGCTGGGGCCCGTTAAATTCCTGGCACTGCAGCAACGAACGATTGACTCTGTTTGTACTCTGCTTTTTATTCTCAAGTTCTGAATTCTGCTATCCAAGGACAAGCTAGGCTGAGTAAACAAACCATAGCCTTCTCTGTGAATGTATTGGAAGGCGATAGGGTTGAAAATAATTTGTGGATAGGTAAAACATTCTTTCTGTCAAGTGGAATTGTTTCAGGAGAAGAAGAAGCTGAAAGCGGCGTTGAAGCAGATAAGAGACCGAGAGAAATCTCGAAGCGAACTCTCCGAAGTGCAGCAACAATCGGTGACTGAGGTCCGACAGAGTGTAGTCCTTCTCGAACCTCTACAGACTACTGCACCCTCCGAATCACCTTCAAGTGAAAAGTCACAGCCACAAGCAGAAGTCGATCTGGACCACTTGAAAATGGCACTAAAAGTGGGTAATTAGCGATTGTGATTTCCCTTGTGATCGATTCATAATTTGTCGCTCATGTCGTTAGGGGGGAGGGGGACATTCAGGTGAGTGAGACACTTACAGCACTTTGGAAAAGGCCTCAGGGAGAGGAAAGGATTCTGTGGGAGAATATGAGCAATGTGCGTTCTCCATGGCGTTTCTCCCCTTTTCTGAGCTTATCCTAGTGTCGCCTGCCATCAACCCAGTTTTGAACGCCTCTCCTCGCTCCCCCTCCCTGCAATACCATGAGCGCCCATTATTTGACCTTATGACCGAGAATTCAGGAGCTGGAACTCGAGAATCGTCTTTCACGAGAACTTAACACAGAATACAGTCATACAATGCTCGAAATGGAAAAAGAAGTGCTAGGCTTGAAGGTGAGAAGATAATTCCTGATTATCGCTGATTATCTAACCTTTCTCCTAACTTCAGGCCCAAATTACCTCGTTACACGGGGAATCTGAGCATTTCGAGATGGAGCTGAAGCTGCACGAGATGCTTGAAGCTGAGTTGGAGAAGGAACTATCGGATGCTAGGATGAAGAACCAAGTGCGTCTGTCTAAGAACTTTTCGTGTTTAAGCGAAGTATTGTTCAATATTTGTCCCCTTTAGCAACTCACAGAAGCCATGCAACATCACGAAGAATCTCTGGAAATGCTTAGCGGGAGGGCGTCCAGCGATGCAGGAAAGAATGAGGAATCCATACATGGTTGGTTTTGGAGATTTCCGAGAAATCTGATTTTCGATTTTCGAATGCGTCGACAGAAGCGGGATGAGAGGCTTTATTAGCCCCTTTTTTTTTTAGCAATTCGTGGCTTATATTAGGGCGAGCGGCTCAGGTATCAGAGTTTTTGTTATAGATCAGCTGACGATAAGTATAAGTTGAAAGTCATTGAAAACTCTATAAAAGACCCCTACATCATTTGCTTGAGTTGAGTAAATAGGTTCGGGAACTGAGCGGAAATCGGAATGCGCAACATTTTCCCAGAGAAACTGTTGTGAATGAATTTGACTACCACCGATTTTTCTTTTGCTACTAGAGACAGGAAAAGAAGAACTCAAACTAAGGAGTACAACAAGATGGAGAATGCCATCATCGAATTATACACTCACTCAGCACATTACTAGTTCCTCATGTGCGTCTGGGATGTTGTATTGAATTCGCTTTCCTATTGGTAGTTCCCAATTGTTGAAGCGCCACTTCTTGAAAAATTCGTATTTTCCAATTATGATTTCCGCTGTATAATACGTGGATATTAGGCAGTTTTTTTGCATATTGGATGCACTAGGTCAAAAACAAAAAGTTTTCAATCTTGACCGTTACTGTATGTTCACTAGCGAACTTATCGGCTGAATCCTTCCCGGAAAAAGTCAAGATTCTTCCCACCCACAAATCACAGGCTTGAGACCCATCGTCTGCGATAAGAACGAAAAGAACTACAAATTGTAGTTGTTGCGGTAAACAATTCCAAAAACCGGGAGGAATGGTACGCGTTCAAATTCTCGCCGGACATCTGTTACAAATGCTGGCGACGAAAACGTTGGAACTTGCTTTTCTGAAAGCCGTCACTAGGACTCTCTTTTTGACCTTTTGAATTGCTGTACTAACATCTACTCTTGCTGTGTTATTTTGTTCGAAAATTAGAAAAGGATTCTAAGAGGAACTTCAGTGGAAAAAAAAAGCTCGAAGCATCATAAAACACTGAAATTTTCTCTAGTGTGGTTGACCATGGAGCGACGAAGAGACATAGCGCTGCGAGGAGAGAATGCGCGAGAGAGCACATGTACGTGAGAGGGCGCAGACGCTACGTGTGCTCCGATTGATAAGAATGGCAGCGGTCGCAGCGGTCGAACGAAGGCATTAGTTGCCTTGTCGCGCACTTCGACTCGCGATAGACCACCTTTCCTGTGATTAGGGTTCTGCTACCTCATTCGAGGAGAGAATTTCTCTGATTATTTGATCGTGACCTGTGCCCTTCAGCTGAAAACGGCAAAATTCACAGGTTAACTCTACTCTTTTCGAGCACGACCGCACGGGCTCGATCTCAACTATGACCATTCCTGTAATGTGTAATAAATAAGCGACTTGATCCCACTATTACGACCATTTTAGCGTTGCTTATAATTTCAGAACTCATGGCAGAAGTTCGTGAATTGCGTGAGCACAACGTCATGTTGCAACAACAGCTGGAAGTTGCTGAAGACAAGGTTGCTCGAGAAGAGAATCTCTTAGCTCAAGAACGAGAGCACTTCTCAGAAATTGACAAAGGTTTATTTTTCGTGTTCTGGCCTCCACTTTGCTCCTATCAATGAAAGCTTCTCTTCAGCACATAGTGAAGAAGTGAGAGAGCTATCGATCACATTGGCCGATGCTCGTCGTACAATTTCGGATATGGAAGTGCGATTATCCGAAGCCGAGAATAACTTCGATGAAAGCCAATCGCTGGTAACCGAACTGAAAAACGCTTTGGATGAAAAATCGAGAGAAATGGCTCAACTTCATCGTGAACTTACCCGATTGCGAGAAGCTGAACTAGTTCAGGTGTGTTCTAAGAACGTCTTGTTTGAACTATTTTTTTGTGAACATCTATTCACAGATGCCAGCGGCATCTGGCTCGAAATGCTCGGATCCGGTGAGTCAGCCCCTCTGGTTGAAAGAAATTTGAAAAACGACATGAACCGTGGGAAAAATTCTTATGGTTCATGCCGTTTCTTAGCATGAGTGAATTCCTCTTTATTTTTCCCATATTGAGCATTGCCTGCATTGATCCTCTTCTACTCTGGAACTCATCTCTTTTCTTCTTGGTAATTTTCACACTTATCCTTAGCCTCCTGATTTACACTATCTAGGTGGACGAATGTCCCTGAATCAGTGTGACGCAAAGGACGCTGTCATATTTCGAATCCAGGCTATGTATCCCTAATGGGTGTCCCCTAAGAGGCCCATCGCGCGGCGAAGGAAGAGACGTAGGTGCGGCAACAGACGAGTTGCAGGCGTGCTGTGTGATATAAGACGTAGTGTGGTACACTCTATTTAACCTGACGCCTAATCGCTACAGTGTGCGCTCCGACTCGTTCTTTGCCGCGTCTGCGTCTCTTCCTCCGCCGCGCGATGGGCCTCTTGGGGGGCAACCATCCCTAACCCAATCTATTACCCACGAATTCGACTAACTCGCGGATGTAGCCATCACGATAGATGCTATCTGCACCACGAACTTCACTGCTTCTGAACGCTGGTGCTATCCGGAACACATCTCTGATTAATTTGCTTAAAGCAGTAGTCCCAGCAGGGTTCTTACCTTTGACACTAATGGTATGAAACAATGCGCTAACCCTAGCTGAACAAAAAACCCACTTCGGAAAGCCGCTAGAAAGGGTGGTGAGGTATCGAAGTGGCGTGGTCGTGAGTCGGCTGCAATCCCCTCGGTCGTTTCGCAACCACGCCCAATTCGAAGCCGTTCAGCCCCTTTCTAGCGGCTTTCTAAGGTGAAATTTTTGTGGAGTCACATTTCTTATGTTCTTGTCTAGGGCTAGCGCATTGTTCCACATAATTAGTGTCAAAGGTGAAAATCCTGATGGGACTGTTGCTTCAATATTTGTCTGTCCCTCGGCATCCGGTCTTTCTGATGAAGAAAGCGGATTTTGAGAACCCGGAGATTTTCTGAGTGTTCTTGCTACTTTCAAGATCTGTACCCATGTGGACCCGTGGTAGTTGCTAATCTAGTGAATGGAATGTTCCTTCTAGCGTTTTCCTCCTGTTTGTAAGATTCTCTGATTCCCCAACTCAGATAGTTAGAGAATTAACATCACCTTTGTGAGTGGCATAAAATTGATGTAGATTAATTGAAACTCTTCAGCAAACTGCCCTTCTACGAGCTCCAAGTACCACGTCGGAAATCGTGGCCAGTGTACTCGTCGGTGAGACCGAGTCGGTTCGATTGGACGCTAGTCAAGAGGCTGTTCCGGAACCAGCTGAAGTCAAGACTACGCAAGAGGCACCATCAACAGCCGTGACTGCTGAATCATCTCCGGCGGAGACCGATGAAGGTGAGAAAGGGAACGAGATTCCTCTCCTTATTTCAATAGGTTCTTTTATGAAAAATTGTCTTTTGAAGATACCAGGGGAGCTACCGTACCATCTGGAAATGATCTCTTTGCTGAGAATTTGATTCTACGACAGTGTATAAATGAGACGAATCAGATGCAGAACGATCTTACCCAGGTAGAAATTACAGTGAGTCAACTACTATAACCTTTGTGAGTGATTATATGGTATAAGTATTGTCAGGATGTTGAAAAGATGTGGCAATTGAAAACTGAACTTGAAAATGCGGTCGAAGCCCTCAAAGGCGAGATATGGTCACTCAATGGCCAGCTGAAAGCGGTGAGTTTAGCTTTCTAGCCGAGATAGTATAACTGTTGGAAGATATCTGATTGCAGTCCATTCTGGATCGGGAACAGCTGCAAGATCGTGTGGTAGAATTGGATTCGTCACTGGCAGCGGAGAAGAAGAGAGCTGATGCTCTTGATTGTGAGCTCTCAGAGCAGGTACGAATATTCGCTTATAGAGACGGTGAAAGTCTTCTTCGATGTTAATTAAGCTACCGCCGACACACTTACCTTATTACTTTCTCTTCAGACCGAACTTACCGAGAAAGCTTCACGTCAAGCAGCAGAAGCTGAAAACGAGAGCAATCGCCGTCTAGCTGAATGCCTAGAGATGGAGACTCGGAGGTTTGAAATATTTTTTTATGATTATGAAACATCTAGAATCTTCGTACTGTGGAAATATCTACCCAATAAAAGGATTCAGCTGAGCTTCCAGCTCATTATATTAGAAGTCGAAACTTCATATATGGGTTAAGTTCTTCCAATCAACGAAGTATTTCACGATGTAGGAGACAACCGAAGCAGTGGAGGACATATGAACGTCCTTAAGTTTTTTCTAATGACCCTTCAACCGTTAGGCCTCCCTCCTCTACATTTATCGTTTCTGTCCGTTTATGTAAACTACAGAGGGAGGAATTAAGGAGGAGGGCCAAAAATCCACCTGCCCATACTTTCAACGCTTTAGAGATTTATTGTCACATAAAGCGGTGTGTATAGAGCGTTACAAGGAAAAATAGTCTTGAAAGTTCCTAGATATGGCTAAGCAAGATTTTGCTCACTGACCTCACCGTCAATAAATTAATGTGAAGCCACACTTCATAGTAAAGGAGCTTGGAGGGTCTATAGTAACTGTTTGTTACTGGAGCTGTAAAAGCTGCGTTCTTCACTTCTTAAATTCCCTGCTTTTTAGCTTTTTGTACACAACTTTTAGTGGGCATGCCCCTCACCATCCTGCACTTTGGACGTCGTCATCGTGGTTCATGATTTACCATCGTTGTTCGACCTCAAAAGACACGGTGACTCAATGCTCCGGGATTGTGCAATTTGTTTTGACAGATTCTGAACAATCTTTTCTCTTTGGAAATTATCGGGATCAAAAATTCCCATGGTCTCTGTTTACCACATTACTTTACGTGAGCAAGCCATAAGCTTTGCTAGTGTCCTCCAAAGAGAACCGATTTGGGCTCCTTTTGCCGATAAATAAGTTTGAGATGAGCAAAAAGAATGAAAGGTTTTCATTTGCGCATTGGTCACTGGAAGTTTACTGGAGTACACCCATTTGCAGAGAGCAAGTGGAAAAGGCGTACGCTCAACTTAGCGAGTACTACAGTCAACTGCAGGCCGCCTATAATGTGATCTATGCCAAATTGAAGCAAATTGAAACGGAAAAAGCCGTTGTCGAGAAGGAGCAACAGGTAAATTTTGTAGTGAAAACAATTTACATCCCCAAAATGTGTTCACCTATGAATTGGCCGCCCACGATTTCATGTATGAATTTTGAAAATATTATTTCTCATTCCGTCTCATAATCGATTTCTTTGAAGTTTCTTAATCTTCTCGGCATGGTCAATTCTTACGTTTGTACACACTTTGAATTTGAGCGACTTCTGAAGGGGCTCCCTGTAGTGTTCCTCTTCCCTCTTCAAGGGGCGATAGTGTCGTTAAGGCGCTATCACTTGACACACTTCAGCTCACTCCTACTTCGCCCCAGAACTTCGTAAGTCCCTAGGGGTGAAGATGGAGTATATGATTTCATTATTTTATTGAATTGGGCATTACGATCGTATTCTCTCCACCCTCTTCCAAAACCCTCAACCCATACGATTTACGAGCATTGTCCAAAACTACAAATGACGCCCTTCCGCTCGTCACTGAACCTGGCGCAAAGGAAAATTGGCCAACTTTGTAATAGTTGGATATGTGGAGTCTGGCCTTTCATCTCCATATCCAGTCTTCTACCATGTCTACAAGTTTCCCTGCTTCAATTTGAAGACTTTGTCCAGTTGTAAATGCTAAATCTTTTGTATTCTCAGTTGTTATAAATGCAGTTGTCTTTCATCAGCGATATAATTCTAGACCGCCAGTTCATCTACACACGATCCAAATGTCGAGCATGTGGTGGATACTATGATTTCTGTAAGCATTTGAAGTTCTCGCCCGAAAATTGAACGAATTTCAGTTTAAAGGAGGAAAATTTCAGGAACTGCAACTTGATGTTGATAGTGAGCTCAGTCTTCATGGGAAGGTTCTGCTGATTCAGAAGGCTTTACGAGAAAAACTCGCTGAGGTAAGCTGAATCCTTTCTTAATAGCAAACTGATTAAGTCACTTTTGAATGGCAAGACCATGCTGTATATTGATACACATAAGTGTGCGTATTGATTGGTAACTTGCCTGGATGGGTTATTGGGTCGTCCTGCATTTTCTAAATCATTAAAGATTTCTTACGGCTAGCCCCCTACTATTTGAACAGAACGACTTTCTGTTCCTGGAATAATGATATGAAGCAAAATGGGTAAAGACTGCATTTGTCTGCTCTTTAGGATGTGCCACGCCTCTGACTTTACTGAAAATTATTCATGCGTCGATTAGTTCATCAGCGAAATTCCTCCTAGACGTGCATTTTTGTTTGCCAGCGCAGGATCATTAGCTCAGGAATTCATTTTAGATCTACGAACGGCTTTTAAGAACCCACTTTTCGGAATAATCAGAAAATTATCGGGATGCCTCACACTCTCACTCAAGAGATCCACAACTAACCATTGTACTCGTTAACTGCAAAACGGAAAATAAAACTTTCCAAATAGAGCGGCTATCAATTGAATGAAATAATTCGTTATTTAGGGGGGATATTTTAGAGGAAATCTTATTTGAGGTAATTCGAAGGTAGCGGTCGCGACGTCTAAGATGCAGATGCAGGGGGGGGGGAGTTGGACATGTATTGGTACAATTTGCTATTGAAGGGAACTTGTTTGAGAAGGCGGAGAGGGGGGCAGTGAAAGGGGAGCAGTGGTCTGACTGACTCTGTGTACACGTTCAGAGTAAAATGTGCCTTCGAAACATCTTTTGTGTCATTCCACTTTGTCATCTTCGGGTATCGTCTAAATGTTATTTGGCAACAATACTGCGCTTGCAGTAGGCGGTGAAAATTAAGTTAGGGGGGGGCACTCCTTGCTATCTTATCTTAGGCCTAGAGAACACTTTTCTGGACTATCTATCACAAGGACAAGATGACATGCGAATGGCTCATATGTGATGTACATTTGATAAGACCGCTGGGTGCCCCCGAAATCCACGCATTCTGCCCACTTCCTGCCCAGTCGTTTCCACGTGTTAACTACCGTAGAACTCCTCCACCCTTGAACTTGGGTAGAGTGTCCGTCTCCGTGGTCCAGGACCGTTTCCTTGGACCATGGTAGGTATGGAAGCATCTCAAGGTGTTTCCACACTACACCGACATTCATCGGAAGTACTTCTAAAATGATCGATAAGGTATCGTGAGCGCATTATCCTTATCTTAAGTATCGAAGAACTCAATAGAGTGCCCCCCCCCTAACTGGATTTTCACCGCAGTAGTCTTTAAGAGAACCTACCACGGCTGCGCACCATTGCAGCCCAAATGTGACCTCGAGTTTAGAACAGATGCTGGGAACTTCTTCCCGAGGAGTTGCATTTATTACTGCAAAGCCTCCTGTGATGACCGCGAAAGGTATTCCGCTGTTTTGCTTCATCCTTATATGAGTTGTGGCTCAGGCGTGCTAAAAACCTTCTTCGTCCTGAATATGGAGTTGTGTTCACATTTTCGAATTTAGTGGCACATTTCCGCTCATCAATCGGTCCGCTATCCACTAACAGTAACCGCCTAATTGAGCACTGAAAAAGGCATCAGGTCTACAAATAACTAATTGATTCAATTGCAACCTCAGGACGAGGTCATGTGTATTTGGCACACCTCGATGGAACAGTTGGCAGGTTTTTCTCAGGCAGCGAAATTATGTCGTCCACTACCCAGCCCGCCCAAGAATAATCAATCTTCTAATTGGCATCAATCTTTTCGTAAGAGTAGTAGAGTCACTAGATTTTTCCAAATCGTTGTAGGATAAGCTGGTCATTTATTCTCATGCAATGTGACTGGCAGAATTTAAGCTTGAATTCCAGCTGGAGCAGCATCATTTGGCAATCGCTGAGCATCGTCGCACCAACGAAGCCCTTAACGAACAGCTTCGATGCCTCGAGGAGGAGACCCAGAAAGCCGGTGGTGAGACTCGGGATGCGAAGGCACGCCTGATGCAGTTGGAAGGTGAACTGGAATGGAAACAAGACGAATGTGATAGCCTACGTAGGAGAGTCAATGAGGTCTGTCCAAATTCAGTTTCTTTGCAGCAGTTTTTCAAAAATCTATTCGATAAATGGTTTCTGTAACTTAAAGATCTGAAGGAAGCATCTTCACGGGCCGGGTGCAGCAAGTCCCAACTAGGGGATGGGTCCTCAAAACTCTGCATCTCTGGACTCTCCCCCTACCCTTTATCACGAGAGCTGCGTCATCGACAGAGCAGAGAAGCTCAGTTTTGGGGGACCCATCCCCTAGTTGGGGCTTGCTGCACCCGGCCCCAGTTTGAGTAATCAGTAAGTCTCCATTTTAATAGCAGCATTCCCTCGTTGCGGTCTCATGTCACACTTTTGATGGTAATAGATGAGGCAGTAGGAACTGGTCGATCATTCCTTGGGATCCTGATTTGGGCTACCCAGTGGGTTATGGCTCAAAAGCCGGTGTTTGTTCCTTCATATGGCTGTGGTACCAAATCACCACTCACAGGATTGGAGGCTTGGTGTCCTCGACGAGGTTTGATTCGGAGTTCGAGCTATGACTGTACGTATAGATGGTGTCAGTTGCCTTATTACACTTCTGCCCCCCCCCCCCGCCCCTACTAGCCTTGCCTCCCCTATTCCGTTTGTAAGCAGTAGTAGTTTTCGTAATCGCATCTCATGTTTGCAGTTGCAAGCCGCAATCGATCAGCTGGTGGAGCGGAACAACGAAACAGATGGTGAGTTTTTTCAAGAGCAAAACAGC
>KZ344986.1:622340-635719 GCA_002352805.1 Teladorsagia circumcincta
TTTCAAGCAAGCGATGGTGGGGAACGGCTATTTGAGCTCTCACTGGCTATATTGCCGATAAAAACGAAAGACAAGCACGACAGGGGATCGATCCCGCGACGACTGTTCTGTGAGTAGCGACCACTAGAGCTGTGCTATTCCGCTTCATATCTCTGTTCAGAGAATCGTTTAGCAGATTCGGAGGGCAGATTTGAAATCAGCGTTTGAAGACGCATCTAGTGATGTACATCTCTTCTTAAATGGACATGGTGACCTGGGATCCTTTCCTTGTGAGAAAGCTTCAGATGAAGAAACAAGCACAGATGCACAATGAAGAGCAGCAACGTCTGATAAGCAGAATCTCCGAGTTGGAGGCGAAAAGCGACGACGCTTGGGGTGACGAGTGGGATAACGCCAACGGTAAGAGCGACGAGGACAAGCAGGCGTTGGAGCAGTCAAGATCCGAGGTTGGCAATATAACCCTTCCTGTGAAATTGTTACTCTAATATGTATTATTGTTATTTTTGTATCTAGCTTGTGATCTTCTTGCAGGCTTATCAAAGAATTGCCGAATTAGAGCTGCAAATCGAACAGAAAGTCTGCGCTCTTGTAGATGCTGAGAAGGAATTGAAAGTGTTGCGAGAACGTATTGAGAGAATCGGGGCTGAGAAGTCTGACTCGCAGGTATTTTTTCTCGAATTTCTGGCTAGTATAGCATACTATCAAAGGCTTTCCCATTCAGTATGGCTCGCAGTTGCGATGTGGTATTTCTCTTTGAATTACACAAGTGTCGATGAGTGTCTGAAATATTATGGTCCCCAGCATTTTTTCCCAATTTGAATTTCCCAGCAAGCAACAGGAGTATGTTGAACATCTTGATGGTTGGGGTAGGGCGCTTTAGCAAAGTTACGGTAGAGCGGACTAACATTAAAGGCGGATTTCACGATGAAAAGCCAGCCCATTGAAAATCAAGTTAGACATGGTAAGTGGTGCACAAAAGAAGAAAAAATTAAGAAAAACAGCCCAGAACCCGAGAAATGGGACCCCTTCCTTGCCCGTTGATTTCTGTGTTGATGCGACACTCATCGCTGCCCTCTTTAAGGCTAATGATCTCTCTCTTTCTCTCTCTGGCAAACCTCTAGAGGCTCATGCAGCGTCCTGCACTGATAATGCGTCAATGGCGCCGCGGGGAAGGCTGTGCTGGATCGCCGGGGACATATCCTTTGATACAAATCGCGTGGCGGTCCGTACCCTTGAAAGATCCGCCTGTCCCTTCACTAGGCAGCTTTCTTCTTCTTCGTCCTTATCGTAGGATCCTTTAATGGTCGATCGTTGACCGAGTAGAGCGCTTTAGAGCGAGAACTCTCCTCATTATGATTGCAAAAATTTTTATACCGGATCGTAGTTGTCTCAAAAAAAAACGCAACGCGACCGCATGCGGCTCTGTAGTTGAAGGTGACTCGCTTGGAAAAATATTTTTTTATTATTGTTCCTGCTTTTTCGAGACAAATCGACGAAATGTCCTTTAGTTCACGTTGAGATGGTGTATCTATATTAATTCATAATATAGACACGTTTAGACAACATCCGAGGAACCCACTTCAGATGATCAGTCAGCAAGAAATGTGCGTGAAATTTTCATATGAATTATTTTAGATTTAATAATGGGTATTCGTGTATTTCAAAAATAAATCAGAAATCAAAGAAGAATGTAAGCCAAGGTTTGTCAAAACAGTATAGATCGTTTTCAGACGGAGAGCGAGTTGGAAGCTGAACGCCAGCGAAGGGAAGAGGCAGAGGCTTTAGCGGACAACTTGCGACGGGTAGCTGCCACCTTAAGAACTCAGGTGGGTATCTCTGCCTCCTCGTCCACATGAGCTTCGCCTTGCCCGCTGCAAGTGAGATCTCCTCTACACATACCGACGAACGGGGTAGGTCAGAAAGGGGGAGGGGTAGGCCAGAAAGGAGCGAAAGAAAGTGTGGATGGGGCACATTGGTGAACTGGTTGGCAGTTCTAGGTTACTCTTACCCTCTCAACACGGTTTGGGTTATCAACCGTGCTGGCACTCCCATCAAGCGAGACAGTAGCTTGAAATCACTCATCAAAGTTGATGCAACTGTCTGAAGGTGCCCAGGCACGCCTACTTGTTGCTAATAAGAAGGCCAAGTCTTGAATACGTGGCCAAAAGTAATGTTTCCTAGTGCCACAGTCGGTTTACGGGTTCCTTGAACTTTCTTATATGGTCCTGCCACGAATGGCTAGAGTACACGCAATTAGAGAACGGGTAAAAGTCCTGTACGAGGCCTTTGAGATGGAAGGGACCCGCGAGAGAGCCCAGGCAGGAGCATCATATCGAGGCGGTTTAAAGGACAGAGTTCGACTAGTCCGTCAAGCGCGACAGCCCCACCCCTTTTCCAGGCTTTTCTCAAACACACAACTGTTATTGAACTGTTTTCGTGTATTTGCTGAAGAAGGCAAATTTATTCATATTCAGATTGATGACCTGCAAGAGAAGCTGCTTCTTCAAGCGGAATCTGCCGAGACGCAACAAAATCAGTTAACCCAACTAACAACCGAAAACGAACGCCTACGAACGGCAATAGCTTCAAGAACGGAATTGGTAGAAGCTGAGCATCAACGAAGCGAATCGGAGTTGGAGACGTTGTGTGAGGAGAGGCGACGAATCCAAGACGATCTGTCAAGCGCTGAGAATGAGAAGATCCGTCTAGAGGAACAACTGATGGCGTGTGAGATGAAATGTGATGATCTGAAGATTGAACTGCAGCTTCAAAAAGCCAGTATTTCCGAGCTCACAGAGATGCACGAAGAGGCGAAAAGGCAGTGCGAGGATGCGCAAGCAACGCTTCAGGTAATTGAGGAGATTTGAGATTTTTGAGGGAGACCCTGAATTCTTTTTTTAGACTGTGGAAGCCGAAAATTTCTCACTTGTGGAACGCTTGGCGAAGGCTGATAAAGAATTGGAGGAAGTAAAGGGTCAACTTCGTGCGAGACTCGAGCAGGATGAGGTACGTTTTTTTAGTCTGACAGTGGTCTCATTCTAATTGATCAAGGAATCCTTCCCGGAGAAAGCATGATTATATCTCATCCATAAATCGCTAGCTTGAGACCCATTGTTCACTACAGGAATGAAAAAAAGCAAAGAAATTGAGAATTCCTTTCGGTGAATAATTTGAAAAATGGAAGGACGGTTACGTGTTCAAAGTCCCGCCGTACATATGTAACAAATGCTGGCGGGAGGAACGCCTCCTCTTGGTTCTCGGAGTGGTACCACTTCGGGGCTAGTTTCTAGTTAGAAACTCAAACTTGTGTGGTGAGATCAACGCAACAAAGCTTTCTGCCAGATCTTGTGGCTTGGAAAGTACGCACAAATTCTGCCTTGAGCCTGGGTTCTCGATTAGATACCGCTTCCTCATTTGGAAGCCGGGACCAACCTAGAAATGGGCCCCGAATCGACCAGTTTTTGTTTTTACACTGTAAGTGCAGGACTTCGAGATCGTAATCGTGAGTGGGCGAGGCGCGATTCTGATCCCATGCCAGAATCGCGAGTGGGTGGTCAAACCGACGTATCGTGCATAGCGGTCTCCGCCTTGAACGAATCCCAACACGCCCAGTTACGACTACGTTCGCGGAGTCTGAACCTACTTTATCCTCAGGACTGGTCCAAGCTCGCATTTGTGCTCACATAAGGGTCAATGGCCCCGTAGAGCGAAAACGTGCAAGTTCTAATTCATAGTTGTTTGTCTGTCAATGGATGGTCCAGGATTGTGGGCAGAATAGCACCTCCGTAAGCTTATGGTCCCTTTGCGTGACTTCTTCAGGAAAGCCTAAATGTAGCACCTATGCTACCTTTTGGCCTAGGTTCCTTCAGAGGGATATTTCTGAATGCATGCTAAAAAAAAATTCAAGGAAATTTCATGTTTTTCAGAAAGAAAGCCAGCAGTCAGCTGAAGAAGCTAAGGAGAAAGCTTCGCAGTGGGAACAGCTGGAGAGGATACTGGGTGAAGTACGTCGAGAACTCGAGGAGAAGGAGTTGCAGAATAGCCTTTTGAAGGATAGTGAAGCTCGACTTCTTGATTCAGTCGATGAATACGGTCTTCAAGCTGAAAAGTGGGTTACTGTCTGTTTTGAAGGGATATTTCTTCTAAAAATCGCGTTATAGGTATCAGCAAGAGGCTGAACGCTTGCAAAAGGTTGTAAATCAGCTGGAGAAGGAAAGAATGGAGCTTGAAGAAAAAGTCGAGGAGATGCAAAAGAACCAAGATAGCAAAGAAAAAGCTGTGGAACAAGTACGAGTGATGGAAAGGGAACGACAAGAACTTGAAAAGCGCTTAACGCAGCAAAGGTAGGAAGCATAGCTGCTGTCAGATTCACAGCGTTTCATCAAGTTCCACCTTTTTCAGCACTTCCATGGCTCCTCCCTCCGCGTACGAAGCCAGAGAGCTTTCCATAGTTGTAAGTTCTTTTTCTCTTGTCGTTCTTTGGCGTCGGTATGTGCGTTACCGAAATCATAAGCAATTTCTTACTGTCAGCTGACGTTGATTTCAGAGCAGTCAACTCGAGACTTTAACGGCTGAAAGAAACGAACTGCGCAATCGCCTCGAGAATGCGGAATCCCGTCTGCGAATTTCGGCTCAGGTAACTATGAGTTTTACCTAGAACTCTACTTTTCTAGTGTCTGAAATAGGGTACAACCCCTGGGGCCGTATTCAATCCTTCCTCCAGGGGGATTCGTCCTCCTACTCTGATTCAATCCTTCCTCAATTTTAGGGGAAGTCTGCTGCGGGACCCGCCCAAGACAGCCTCTTAATTGAGTAACACGGGCCGCGCTATTCATTCAAAGGGGCTGTGTTGGGCGGGTCTCGCAGCGAACTTCCCCGAGATTGGTGAAGGATTGTATCAGAAAAGGGGGACGAATTCCCCTGGGGAAAGGATTGAATACGGCCCCTGATGAGGACTACCCTCGAATGGAACTAAACGATACTTCTCATCGAAAAGAGTAGACTCTGCTCCCTTTCCTGATTGGTAACTGTGAGAAGTGATTGCTTGAACTGGCCTTAAAGGCAGTGATCACGATGGCTGAGGGTGATGCGATTTTGACGTTGTCATTGGTGGGAGTGCGTCAAGGAGTGTTCCTAAGCGCACTCATGTCTAGTCCACCAGTGCGTCCAATTACGTCATGAAAATCGCCTCGCCTTTCAGCCATCGCGATGCTGCTCGCAGTTAAAAGTTGACTGCTCGGGCGGAATTTGAAATTGGGCGCTATCGCAAAATACAGGGGCATCGTAGCGGCAATGCAATTGAAGCAACAGTCCCAACAGGGTTTTTACCTTTGACACTAATGGTGTGGAGCGATGCGCTAGCCCTACTCAAAAACATAAGAAGTGTGACTGAACAGAAAACCCACCTTGAAGAGCCGTTTGAAAGGGGGCTGAACGGCTTCGATGTGGGCGTGATTGCGAATTGGCCGAGGGGATTGCAGCTGAGCCCCAACCACGCCCACTTCAAAGCCGTTCTCCTCCCTCCTTTGTTCTTGACTACGACTAGCGCACCGTTCCACTCCATTAGTGTCCAAAGTAAAAACCATATCATCTTTCCCGAATTTCGTGCTCCTCCTGAGCTTATTCATAGAGGATGCTCCGTATATTGCGAAAGCCCCTGAAGCTGTTTTTATAGGAGAAGCTCGCTATCACTCGTTCGTATGAGCAGCTTCGAGCCCGTTTGGCAGCTCGTCGTCAAAAGTTGACCTCTTCTGGCGAGACGACACCACGGCCGTCATCAGCTACTATCTCTGAAGATGATGTGACAGAGGGCTATCGAGCGGTAGAAGAACCTGTCCCTCCAACGCCTCGGACATATGCTCCCCAACAGGTAAGCTATGTCTATGTAATTCTACCTGATTCAAGAGCACTGCACTTCATGGATTCCAACAGGATATAATTAACCACGCCCAGCCTCATCATGTCCAAGAATTATGTCATTTTAACAATCCATCTAACAGTGAAGTCTTTTCAAAATTTCATTTCCCTGTCAGAAGCATATCGATGAATAATTGGTCACACTCAATAATAACCACTGACTGACTCATTGCGCTCGCTGCATCACTTACTGACCACCTGCTTGACTTTACGCGCGAGTACATCGCTCTCCGCGGGCGGTTCAATGCGCTTCGATCATTTAGCGGTTCCTCGATTTTGACGCGTCAGGTCGGCGCGGCGAGCAGCAAGTCCATACGATGCATGGCTGATTTGATACGTATTGTGCCATTATCCTACTCTATTGAGCAAGAATTATGTTGAGCGATCCAGCAGCAACTTGCATATGATAGCAAAGTTGCGTGGCAGCTTCTTCCTGGAAAGAACAACAGTACCCTCCATCACCGGCGGCCAGGTGCGCGTCGAGTGCAGACCATACAACACAAGTGACGACTGCTTCCACAAAATGTAATTGTTTTCTGCCAGTGAAATGATTAGCTGATGGAAGTAATATTCTTTCAATCTCTACTACTTACAAATGCCATTAAGCAGCTATCAATTATCACCACGAACTACCAGTTATCAAATTTACTTAGAAGCCGTCGTCACTTCTGTTGTTTTGTCTGCAGAATTCCTTGGTCGCCGGAAATAAAGTATATGAAGTTATTCCAATAGAAAGTGTGGGAATGTTAACCGTTTTCAAGCACGCTATGGAAAGGAGGGAGGGTAGGCAAGCAAGTACTCTGCAGAGATTACCGTATTGGTACTACCGCAATTGCAACTTTGTCATCTGGTCCTTTGTCAGACGATGTGTTCGTAGGACAGGGAAATTTGGCTGAAGTTTTTTGTAATACTTCCCATCAATAGAGGCCACATTTCTCACTAGTATGCTGTGCCACATACAACCATTGCAGAATACTCGGGTTTGTACTTTCTATTTCGGAAAACGAGAAGAGCGTTGAGTGCAGACCACACACCAAAAGTGACGACGGCAGTAAAAAAGCTACGTTTCTTCTGACCGTCGTCAATTGTGACGTGTGGTCTGCACTCGACGCTCTTCGAAACAGAGTGTACTTGTAAGGGAGATGGGAAGCACTAAAGCTAGACATGTCTTTATTTGCTCCATTTATTAATTACGCTCGACTCCTGCGCGCAGGCGCGCGTTTGGTCCGCGGGCGGTCGCGCTGCAGCGTAGCCAATCGATGTCAATGAAATGCTGTGCCATCGCGCGCGTCAAAACTTCCTGGAGGCATGCCATATCACAGACCAGGCATCTGCAGAAAACTTCATTATCTTTGTGAAATGGCTTTTCACGTAAGAAGGCATGTCGGGCCTCCCTCCCACAGATTTTTCTAGACGAATCGGTAATTCAATGAAGTGAAGTGTTTTTGATGGTCATAGACCGGACATGCCTGACTGAGTGAAATGTGATTTCAGGCGGCCGAAAAAGATGTGATTCGACGGCGTGCAGGACATCATTAACGACTCTTTGCTGGTCCCAAAACGATTGCTCAAACTCTTCTCCCTGTATGGCCGTAATTGCCGCTAGAAACTAAACAACACTCATCAATTATAGCATGAATTGAAAGTGTTTCTCATTATTTATTATTATTGTTTCCCGAATCGAAACGAGAGAAATCCATTGATGCCGAACATGGGTACTTGGTATTTATGTTGTATATTTTGTTCTGGTGGGTATATCGATTATATATTAATAGAAATAAGGATTCTATGCGTGATCGGCCTTAAAATTGGCAACTTAGGAAATAAAGTTTCTGTTGATATTGCTTAGTGTACTGAAAGAAAAATTCCGCAAAACTTCTACTGGAAGTTTATATATCTAGCAGTGATCATCAAGAGAGCAGGCTCAAGTGAATCGGGTACCCGGCAGGAGGCCCGTCGTGGCGAGTTGGCAGAGACGCAGACGGGTCAGAGGATGAGTCCCAGCGCGTATGTAGCGATTTGGCGTCAAGTAAAATAGAGCGCACCATACTACGCTACTCGCATAGTACACGCCGTTGTCCGCTGACCCTCTTCGTCTCTGCCAGCTGGTGCGCGACGGGCCTCCTGTCGGGTACCTAAGTGGATCCCAAGCTCGTCGCGCTGGTCACGCGCGGCAAATGGCGCGGTAAAGAACGCGGCGAATTCGGAGCGAGTGTTGTTCAATGATCGAACAGCTAATCGCCATCATCGAACAGGGAGGACTATGTCAATTTTTATGGTTTGACTGCAGGCTGATTTGAAGTGTTAAATCGGGGTATCATCCAGTAGGGGATAGCTCGTGTGGTGCCATTGTTCTATAGTCTAAAATAACAAGTCTAAAATAACGGGATCGGAGCTTCGGTGTGAGTGAAAGCAGATGCTCAATGGCTTACGCACCCGGAGGGTTCATTGTCGCTCTGCAAAGATTGGAATTTCTATAGGCGGTAGCAACTGCCTCACCACATGCTCCTCCTCCTTAGATGGATTGTTACTATTTAAGGCCTTAACCCATTCGCGAGAAAGGCAGCCACCGGTGGCTGACGCGAAGATACTCACTTGGGACCATTTCATCCACGGGTGGCCCACATGGGGAAAGTTTCAGCAAAAATTGTTGATTTTTACCGTTTCACTCAGTTCAAAGAAGGGTCGTAAGGGACAATGACGGCCACCGGTAGCTGCCATTTTGCGATCGTCTCAAACGGTGCTGGTCCGAACAGGCAGATTGAAAATCCTGCGCTTTCGCGAATGGGTTAAATACCGGATAAATTTGTTCATTATCGAAACGCTTGATGGCGATCACTTCAAAATAAGCCATGCTTTTGGTTCTTGATCAGAATTGTAAAAGCATACTTGTGCTGTATGGCGGCTTCCAGCCCGTACTCAGTTCATTTTTTGACTATTGAATGACTCTTGTGGTCAGTACCAATAATTCGAACTAGAAAGTGTGCAGGGGTTGGTTAAGCTAGACAAGAATCAATCTCACGGAAGATGCCTTTATTATAATAAGCTCTTCGTCTACTCCCTACGCTGAATCCACTCACCTCAACTATAATCGTGGCCAGGGAATTCCAATGGATTTCAAAGTAACTTAGCCTCGGGTCCCGATATCGTCGAGCAGTGTAAAACTGATTATGTTCAAGTTAATAATCACTGGGTGTGTATAACATATATTGCCATTGTTTGGAATTACTGACCTTCTAATGTATGTCTTAACTACCACGCCTTCTTTGTTTTTTGAGATTGATGGGTTCAGCAAATCGAGGCATTCGTTGTGCGCGGCGCGACCGCGAACGCTAGCGAATCATTCGTTTCACAAAGTCTGGCATCGGCCTAAGGTGGTGGGGGGTGCATTGCTATTCATAGCATTTGAAACCACGCCAAGCTCATTCTATTATTGTAAACTTTAGGACTAAGCCTTAGAAGGGACGAAGCCCCCGAGTCTGTGAGCATCCCTTGGTTTTGCCTTTAAAGGCTGCCAATAGCCACGCTACGTGTGACAAGAGCCATGTGGGTTCTCGGTCTCCTCCGATGAACACTGTCGGACCAGTTAGATGTTCGCTCGACCTCCCTAGCCCACAGGACGTCGAGGCTGTAGGGCTATCCAGTCCACAATGTTGTTAGAAGGTCTAACTTATATTGAGATGCCAGAGTCATTTTATCACGGATACCAACAAATTCATTTTTTCCTGCCGAATGATAATGATAGGCCAGCTATATTTGCAAGTAGATATCATTGGCTCTTTCATCTTCATTTGCATATTCTCACCTACTCGATGTGCCATGACATCGCCATCGGTTAGTGATCCGCAGTTCACCATCAAGTTACTTACCTTCTCCGTCACTTACACTACTTTCAATTGCTATATTTACTGACAATGTAATGAGGCCAAGCTAGTGCTCTTGGACCGTATCAGGAGCTGGGCCGGTGCTGGATTGTGCATCCAACGAATCGAGTGGTAAGAGCGATGTGTAGCGGTTCGAACAATGCGCCAGCGATGCGCTGGAATCGTGATGTCTAACACTGGCCCTGGGAGGTGTTACCTGGTGGCAGAACACTCAGAGGTGGAATCCCTCCATCTTCTTCCACAGCTTTATGCAGGAATAAGCGTAAAGCTACTTTTGCCAGGTGCAGTCCACTGCTCACATGGAACTGAATGAAACACAAGAAATAGTCGAAATCATGGCTTATACTTACCAATACGCATAGGAGTTTTCCACCTAATTTTCAATTTTCTGGCCTTTTTTGGGCGTATGTCGTCGGGTGCAGCATCACTATGCAGCCATTAGAGCCATTCCCCCTCCTTCCCCCTCTAGGACTGAGCCTCAGGGACTAAGGGATGGAGGGATGTGTAATGGATTGTTCACAGTTGGCGATCGTGTGTGCAATTGGGCGATTAGGCTAGTAGGCGATGAGGGAGTAAGCTAAAGGGCGATAAGAGAAGAATACATATTGGTTCGCTGCTCCGTTCATTGAGTAATCGCCTACTCGCTTAGGGCGATGTCAGACTTTGCGAATCGAGCAATTCGCTAGCGATTCGCTGGATGCGAGCGTTGCGCAAGCGAATCTAACGTTGCACCAGCGAATCGAACTTGCCAGCGACTCGACAGTGTTTGAATGTGGCAGGTCTAGACTCCCGTAGTGGGGAGCCTAGAACCCCTAGTGAGGTGTCTAGACCCGCCACTTCCAAACACAGTCGAGTCGCTGGCGCCAAGTTCGATTCGCTGGTGCAACGTTCGATTCGCTGGCGCAACATTCGTATCCAGATGGTCGCGAAGCCTGGCATCGGCCTTAACAATGCTCTATGGGCGGAGCGAAGCACTCAATACGTATTATCTGTAGTCTCCCCGCCGGCGCTCATGTCCTTAGGGGGGGGGGGGACATTCGAAAGAGAACATTCAAAAAGCGCTGGTAGGTGACACTGAAACTGAGCTCAGGATAGGGAATAAACACCAGGGAGAACTCTTCTCAAGGAAAAGAGTTAGCCTCTAGCAGAACTTGGAACTAAGCCCTAGGAAGAGGAAGAGTTCTGCTACAGGCTCACTCTTTTCAATGTTCCCTTTAACGACATGAGCGCTTCCACGCCTAATCGCCTAATCTATACGATACTTACATTATACCTCCGATACTCTCTGGTATAAATACCATTTTGAATTATCTCACTTGATAATGCAGAGGCATTGGAAAAATAAGGTTTATTCGGTGTTCGTTATTGGAGCGGTATATGTCATGTACGTATATGTGCAAGATGCAAAAACCATCACAGTCTATGTAATACATGAACTAATGTACGCTACCGTGATATACAGAACAGTCGAATGACAATTTGACACAGCGAAATCTCACTTTTACTCCGGCGAGTCTATGACAATAGAGCCAAGAACGAGTGACAATGATGGGTTAGTGTTATGTTGATGAGTCAGTACTTATAGGCCCGCATTGTAGCATATGTTCCCACGAGGACGTGAGCTTCACATTTGAGACGCTTGAAGACAACAAGGTTCACGGTGGGAAATCTCAACGAATATGCCTATTGGGTGAGTAGGTAAAACGTGGGGCAGCCTGGAGAAAGAGAGCAGCTTTGGAGGTCTTTGCTCAAATCGTCCGCAGATCTCCCACTATCAAAACGTAGCATGGCGTAGCACAGATCACCTCTAGCAAAACGCCTGAAATATGTTGAAAGAATGGCAGGGTATAAATGTAGACAACCCTACCAATCGTCTAGCAATATGGTTCTTTCAGAAAATTATTTTCTCAATTAGACTCTTGAACTATCTACGAAGAAGCATAAGTGCTTGGGATGAAGAAATCAAAAACATGCTGGGAGACACTCATGCAAGTTCCCATTCATTGAACTTGTTGAAAAATTGCTCTTCCTGCGGTCATATAATACTATTCATGGGGAAGCTGATGAGATACTATGTTCGCCACTGAGCTGTTTAGTATGGACTCTCTACGTAGTAGTACGACCCGTGACAACAAACACAAGACAAAAACATAATCGTTCCTCCACTAATGTCGCTCTTAGGCGTCTTGCTCCCACGAAATGTGCCCTATAGCCCTGAACGTTCAAAATATGTCGTGCTTGTGAACCAATGTCTAACCATAAGTCAGGCTTAGTGAAACGCTCAAACTTCTCTGAAAAATGTAACTTGGGATTTTGTTTGTTCTATGAAAACTACATCTTTATATGAAGCAGCACTACTGCTAAGTATATGTTGAATGAACGGGTGTGATATCGTCTCAGCCCACAGAATACATTTATCAAAGCTTCATTGTGGTCTCATTTTATCATTATCATTTTATCTTGCTTTTATAATTGTCATTCAATTATGATGGGCGGATGGAGAAGTTTTATTCGGATGAAACTTGTCAACGAACTCCATCGCTGTACAACTTCATGCGCTGCCAAAACACAAACCGAAGTTTCTCATGAGTCGGTCTCTGCCACTTGTAACAAACGCCAAATTTTTCCACTCCAACATTTACAAGAACAGTGTACTGTCCGTCACTATCATGGCACAGTGACCTGCGACCTCCTGAGCACCTTCTTGTAGCCGTTCCACACTAGGGCGGGTGGGAGGGCCAACCGCTCCGGGAACGCCGAAAACCTGGATGACCTCATCCGGGTTTCGTCACGAGAGGAGATCTCGTGACTCCGCCCCTCCTTTGATTCGAACCCTTTTCGATCGATAATTCAAAATAACACTTATGCACTAATCGCCTAATCGCCTAATCGCGTGATCGCCAAATGAACGATCTAAAAGCAGTTTTTATTTTCTCCTAAATTTCCCCTGCTGCCCATCCGACGACACCTAGCGCCCTTTCTTTGCGCTGTGAAGCTGGTCAACATCATCAAGAATACTTCCTGGTTTCTCTGAAGAGTGTATTTTAGGATGTCTCGACTGATTCTTATAGTTACCGGGCAGCAGTTTCTGTATTCATAGAAGATGTCCAGTGTTTCTTGGAAGAACAAGAGGAAAACTACGGCACTGTGGCAGCAATCGTTGGTGAGCAACCATAACAATTTTAATTGCGTAGTTGTTGATATTTGTGACTTCACTCTTCTCACCACTCAAAGCAAGTGAAGTATTGGTATCGATTAAGCGCGCACCGACGCGCATGCAAGTGCATGAGTTATAGGCTTCGTTCATAGTTTGCGACTCTGGAGATCAGGAAGTATACGACTATGGAAAAGATATGTATGGACGGAGAGAATCGGATAGTATAGATTAGGATGGTAGGAGAGCAGCAAAGTGCGCTGACAAGATGAGATATATATCGATTGAAATCACCAGAGAGTATTAGATCACGAGGTTACGGTAGTAGGATAGTGGTAGGTTAGGATAGTACGCTGACAACATTCGGTATTTATTGATCGATTCGCTCGAAGTCGCCTGGTCTACCACTATCCAGCGATTCCATT
>KZ344986.1:656850-672528 GCA_002352805.1 Teladorsagia circumcincta
GTTAGCTTTTGGCTAGCGTCTCGGTTTCGTCGTAATGGTCCATGGTTTCTCGACGACCTCGTCGAGATGGTACCGTGCATCATGTTTCCGTGGGAAAATCTTCTGATCTCTTCGGTGTAGAGGAACCCAATGTAATTTTTCTGATGGAATAGAAAGTGCTCTTCAATATGCAGTTGGGCTCATTTGATTTGAGTATGGAAAGGGGCAATCTATTTTGCTTCGAACATGGGCGGAGGTGACTCTTTTTTTGTTCCCCCCTCTCCTGTATACACATGCCGTGGCTAGTGTCTATTTATCAAGTGGAGTCTGTGGGGGAAAAATCGGGAATACAGTACAACAAGGGTGCGTAGGTATGAAACTTAGCGTGAAAGCGTATTTGCTAAGCTTCCAACCAGGATTAACAATAACTTTTATTAGGCCGACGTTTCGGTGCTTTACCTTCTTCAAAGCCTGGGAAAGATGAAAGCCATTCAGGAGGCTGCTCGTCCAAACACTCTACCTCAACCTACAAGAATCATTCAACAGGGTATAAACTACTAAAGCGATGTCATGGAGGAAGATTAGAACGAACCTTGAGATATAATGACCACAGAGAGGCCCACCTGCCACCCCGAGCTGAAAGCAACGCGGTTTTAATACGTAAGGCCTTCAAATCGCTTTTTTAGGGACCTCCGGAGGGTTGATGATGAAATCAAACCACTTCAAAAGGCCCCTCAAGGCTAGGCGTGCCGCTGGACTCCCTATAGTACACGATGATCAAATGTTGAAACTTCGGTCGCGTTCATCTAGGCCATTGTTGAAGAAACGGAATGCTTCATTCTTCGTTAGCAAGTAGGGCCAGTCTGCAGCAACGGTAAAATTAGGGGTTTACCTACTCATATGTGGACCTAGGAGCTAGGTTCAAGAGTGCTTTCTGGTAAAACCCTCCGCAAAAAGGACGTGTACGCTTATTTTAGTTATTCACCAAACCTAGAAGATCGAGAGCAATTTCATCTACTGGAATTTCATTTCAAAGCCATAAATAAGCTAATAGTACAGTTTTTAGTTTGTTCTTCAGTGCTGTTTTCAGTCGGCATTGCTGAAACTACGATACAAGAGCCCTCTTGCACTTTCCTCAACCACCCCCCCCCTGAAAAAAAAAACTGACATGTGGATCCCTCAATAAAATTTCCTGGAATGACTACATTTCGAGAATTGACTGGAAATGACCACCTAATTTTCGTGACCCCTTTGGAACTCATTGAGCTGCAGTGAAGCGGAAGACCGATTCACCATTAGATAGGAGTTGAAAGAACTCGCAGCGGCAGAAAACTTTCGCGGAATTGCGCAAAATTCCACAACGGGTGAACAATGTTCGCGGAATCGATCACATCATGTGGTTGTGATGCTGGTCGTGGTGGTACTGTATTCTCGGGTGGTGGTGGTGGTTATCTCTGCTCGGTTTCATGAGAGTGGGTATTGGGGTCAAGACCGAGACGATACCTGACGCGCGGCCCGCTGGCTGCTGCGTATCAGGCGCCCGCGATCGGGACACCATACTCTTCGGACTTCTCGCAGACTTTCTCCTAATCCACCGCCTCATACTCGAACTTCTGCTGGTCAATGTTTTTTCTAACGATTTATTTAACAAGCTGATTATTGAAGAAAGCGCAGCACAGACAGCTCGGATGTCCGGGAATTCCGGGCAATAACCATTTCGAAGGGGGATCTCCGGCGGAGTCATTCCCTAAGGGGATGGAGTACATGGAAGGGGAGCTTAGGCTACTTGCAGCAAAAACTCATTCCACCACTTTGCTGCAACTTTGATTTTAACTCCATGTTTGACAAAAAATAGACCATTATCAAAGGTCCCAATAGGAATGGTTAACGTAAGGACGGGGGGGGGAGAGTGGGGAAGTCCATCTCCAATCCTGTCCTATTCTAATCCTTCACAGAGGCCTGCAAATCTAATCCTTCACAGAGCCCTTCAATTCTAATCTTTCACAGAAGCTTTCAATATCCGTAATTATGTCTTCTCTCTTATGGTGTGCAGAAGTTTTTGACCATTCTTATTAGGACCTTTGTTAATGGTCTATTTTATTTGTATTTTTATTTCACTGTTTTCGACATCGACTTTCTTTTCGACAGTCCTCGGGAGAACGCTTTAATCCTCGCGCAGTGTTGAGCTACTTTGATGCTTCTTGTACTTCGGTTGATACTGATAATTTTGCATCGAATAAAAGCCAGTGATCACAATGAATGGAGGGCGGTGCGGTTTTGATAACGTCATTCAACTTTGTCGTCGGTTTACGTAGTTGAGACCTCTTCTTAACCTTTATTAAGCCTAACCATAGCCCCTCCACCCAAGAAGCTCGACAATGTCATCAAACCCTCAAGCCCCATCCAGCCATCGTGGTCACTGCCTTTAAGTATACAATTCATGTAGACTGCACGAACTCCGCTGAAACCGCTGTTAAGGCAGGCCGACATCTCAAGGCACCACCCATTCAACTTTCACTATCTGAGCAATATTTCCTTCCTGTGATCGTTTCCTTCGCCTGAGCTCTACTATACCCAAAAACAAAAACGAGCGGGTGAGTTCGAAATTGAGACCAAAAATCGAAATCAAATTCAGCACATGACACCATTTTCAGGCCGGTTTCCTCTATGAAGGTACTGAGGCCAAGCGGGTCTACCCCGCATGAGGAGGGCTCTTTTGAGGTCAGTTGTGAATGGAATGTGCCGAATGATTTAGTACTGCAGGTTTTTATTTTAGGCCCGTGAAGAAGCGTATAAATTTATCATCGGAATATCGGGTTCGTTGTCAGTGCTATCTTTTCTGACGATATGCCTCGTTGTTCCATCAATGTACAATCTTGTCGATAATATCGGGCGTTTTGGCAAGCTTGATTTTGCCTACTGCGAGGTTTGGGTAACACTTAACCCTCATCTTACCGGGATCCTCATTTTACTGCTTAGAGTGCCGTGACCGACATGGAGCAGGAGATGATCTCAGTTAGAGAAACGTTCCGACAAACGGCTGGAAATAGGTCAACTCGTGCCGCTGGCTACGGACATTACAACCCCTCCATGTTTGCCTCAGACACGCCACAATTCCAAGAGTGCCCAGGTCCGTTATAACACTTTCTAGCGGATGCGACACTTGTTAGGTAGCAATTTTTACAGCCTGCTGTATTGCTGGCGAACGAGGTCCCGTCGGAGATCCTGGTCTTCCTGCTTTGCCTGGTGCACCTGGTCCTGATGGAGCCCCCGGACGACCTGGCACCACACCAAATGCGTCTTGTATTCCTGAACGAATCTTCGAGCCACCACCATGTTTGCCTTGCCCACAAGGACCTCGAGGACTTCCTGGACATCCCGGATTTCCGGGAGATCATGGCGATCCTGGAATTCCTGGTCGGCCAGGATCAGATGGACTTCCCGGCAATCAAGGTGAACCTGGACCAGTTGGACCACCTGGACCTGTTGGACCTGCAGGTCCGCCAGGAGATAAGGTAATACCATTGCATTTTCCTCGCTATAATATCTTCTCTGAAGTGTTGTTCTTCATTTTTCCTTCCTGCTTTCATTTCCCATTCGCCTTTGTCATTTTCATCATTAAAGTGATATTCAAGCGAATCCATTTCAGGGAAGAACACCAGAAGCACATGTTATCCCTGGACCACCAGGAGATTCTGGACCACCTGGCCCATGGGGACCTCCAGGAAATGCTGGCATGCCTGGCGAAGACGGCTATGCCGGTACACCCGGTGAGAAAGGTTGGCCAGGACCACCAGGAGCTCCGGGTCCGATGGGATTACCTGGACCAGCAGGACCGCCCGGTGAAGAAGGACCAGCTGGTAAGTGTGAAGCGATTATTTCTGGAATTTTTTAGTTCATGTCTATTGGCATAAGGCAAAGTGATTCTTCCAGGTACGCCTGGAACGTGTGTCTGTCAGGACACTGAAGTGGTAATGGCCGATGTAAATGGAAAAATACCAGCACCTCGTGAGGAGTACGTGATGTCGGCACCCAAGCAAGAAGAAACCACAACCCCGAACCTTCAAGAATTGTGAGTGCGGCCAATTTTTCGGCGGAGATAGTGGGAGATTACTAACGGACATCTTACAGAGCACCTTCCGTCACCATGGTTGAAGAGGAGTCGTACTCAAACAACGAGAATGGCGGTTATTATAATCGAAAATTGAAGAAAAGAATTCGTCGACTGCGTCAACACTAAGCGATCGATAATCGATTTTTCTCAGTCTCTTCGCATACACTCATTTGCTCATCAGAATGTCCTTCATTTTTCATTCTCTTTCATCGGTTCATCATTAGATGAGGACCGCATATTTCAGCTGCTGGTGCCTTTCTCTCGACGAGGGGAACCCGTCCAGCGGCGAACACTAAGGGTCGAATATTGTAGTTATGTTGCTTGTGTTTTTTCCATGTGCGTGTGCATTTTCGTTGTTTTTCGAGGTACTGTAATGCATTCCATTTAATCTTGTGAATCTTTCATTGGTCCAAAAGATTCCAGCTAATAAATGCCATAATATCATCATTTCATCTCGTTTTCACAGGCATCTATCATTTCGAAACAGGCGCACGACGTGACCTGATGTTTTCTGGGGGAAATTCTCGGGAAGTAGGCCATCTGATCGGCAATGGAAAGGATAGCATAGACGTACGCGGGCGCGATCGTCGACCCAAGTAAATGATATATGCCCTAAATCCGCCAGAGCCGGAAACTTTACAGATATCAGTGAAGTGATTGATTGATCAACTAATCGAGACAAACTACTCAATCATCACTTACCATTTGTGTGTACTCTGAATCAAGTCAGTAGGTCGACATCCAAAGGTCTCTTAGAGCAGCGCCCCGCATTTCGCTTTCATTTGTACGAGTTGATATGGAGATTGAGTTGTTTGCAATAGCACCATCCGCCACATATTTGATGTCCATCGATGAACATTTGACGATCCCTCAGCAAGAATAGTTTGAATGCGATTTTGACCTTCCTCAGGGCTACCATCGTTCCCCTTTTCCGAATTTTGGCTTTATTGAAGAAGATGATACCTTAAAAAACGTAATAGCTTAAAGGTTCCGTTTCGCTTCTTCCTCCAACGGACCTTATTATTTCGTCAATCCCTGTCAGTCCCCGAATAGCCCTACCCAAAATGGGAAAAACAGTCCGCTAAGAAGAAAATGTGGGTTTACTGGCTTGGACGAAATTCGCTTATTCACATCAAGTGCAATTCCGTTTTCGATAGATGTGGCTTTTTTTCCTCAAATAATAGATTCTGATAAAAGTGAACACCGTACCGTACCTTACCATAAATGGCTGCGAAGAAATAAATAAAGGTAATGAAATGAAAAAACGATTATGACCGGTTCTTCCTGTACCCATAGTTCAAACACATTTACTGAGTCTGCGTGACAAATTTGAGACGTGATGCAACACCTTCTGGACTTTCGACTTATCGAAGATACGGGAGATTCATCTAAATCGAATTGAGGAGGGAGGAGAAACTCCGGAAACAATGAAAGTTGCTCACCCACACCCTGGAGTCTCTCCTCCCCCGCCTAAGGCTTAATCCTGTTATTAATGAAATAAGATGTTTTACGCGGTTTTGAAGGCACAACCCAGGCAACAGTCGTGTGAACGATCCCCTTCGGTCTGTAGGATAGACCCCTTGGGAGCGATCAGAGATGTGGCATTCCCGTAGACGGAGATCACCTAACGATAGCGCTGGGCCTTGCAAAGTAAGCTGCTTGAGCTGCAGCTTTTTTTCCCTTTTATCGGGCTGTTGTCTGGCACACTCTCATCTGTTGCGCTCTCTAACCTCAGGCTCTCCTCTCCGCGCTTAGTGTCTTATTGCATTGGCACAGCTGATTACGAAGGAGGGTGAGCCCTTAGCCTGAGCGTTCTAGACTCATTCGTTTCCTTTTTTCTTTACTGCCGGCTCCCTTCGTACCAATACATTCATATTTGGGTGCAAGAACCACAACAATTCGATCCTGGGGCATGCCTTTAAATCCATCGCTACCACATTGCCTCCTTACCTTGCGATGGCTCACTTTCATTACCATTGCAAAGCACTCAGTCATGCCTCTCTGTATAGCGGTTGAGAAATACTATTTTCCACCAGTAGGGAGGGGGGGACCGGGATTATTGGCAAGTCAAATAGCCCACCGTGGAGAAATTGCGGATCGTACCTGAGCCATCAGGCTTTTAGCTTCTTCCGAATTGATTTTTCGGCAATCACGTCTAGCAATAAGAGGACGAAAATTACGGATTCAATCATGGGCTGGCTGCGAGAGCCAGTGCTCATACTAAACTGCATTCATATTTCACTACGATACCACATAGAAGAAAAATGCATGGCGTACTATGAGAAGCTCGTGAAGCGGTGAATTCAGTCTTTTTTGTTTTCTAGTGAACACGGAAGACGAATGGCCAACTGCGCTTAAAAAACATGGAACGTCATTCTAACGACACTTCTTTGGGGAACAGAGGCAGAATGAGCCCTAGAAATCCTTCTCAAGTCTAAATGAGGGTGCAGTTTAGTTGAACTTGTGCTTGAACTTACAGTGAGAAGAGTCAAGAGTAACAAAGCTGGTACCAATACCAATCTATTGAGAATTTTCCGAGTTAGCATGGCTTTGAATGAACAAAATTGATTTTCGGAATCTTTGGCAACTCGTGAAGAATTGCGTGTCATGAAAAGATCAATTAAGGGACCTCATTAACCTCATTTTATCTCGTCCTCAACATCCGGGCGACCTCGAGCGAGCGAGGTGTTAAACAATGCTTCGAGGTGCTAACGACTGTCATAACCTTCGTCACCAAGGCTGTGGAGAGCCCATTAATCGCTTTTATCCTTATTGTCGGATAATCGCTGCCGATTCGCAACTGAGCGTTGTTGTTGTTGCCTTTCGGGCGGTGTTTATCCATTTCGGATGTGGGGGTACAACGTACGGTCAAGGACGGCCAACGGATCTCGCACTTCCAGATATCACCATTGCACTCGGCGCCGCCAGTCATCTCGTCTAATCTCCCAACATGAGCTTCTCCTCTTGTCGGAGTTCTTTCATCCTCTTCCTCATCATCACCTTTTCATTTACACCTTTCTTATGCGGAAAACCTTTCGACAAATCCTTCTTGAACTACTTTTCCAGATGATTTGATTCAAACGATCAGTTTGCTAATTGGTCGGCACGTCATAAAACTCCAAACGACTTCGGGTTTGAGTAGGGGCGTTACCGCTGCACTACCGCCGATATGATTAATTTCGTAGCTGGAATTGAGGCCAACTTCCAGTCCGGTTGTTTAGTTCTTTCTCCCCGAAATCTCTCCACTTGCGCAAACTGCAACTGTTACCGGGGATTTAGACTAAGATAGGTTCAAAAAGGGGTTGAAGTGAATTGTGGGGACTAAAGCTCTGCAGACGCCTCTGAGCGCGCAAGGGTGAGCTGATATTTAGGAAACTTAAGGACCACTCCTGATCGAATTATAATTTTCAGTTCCTTTGCAAGGAAAAGTTCTGCAGAGAGTAATGTGAAGTGTACTATTCAAGGTGCCGTCATTGCTGCGTAGGATGGTGGATTCAAGCGCGGGGACTCTCAAGCGCTCCGTTTCCTTGGTAGAGTGAAACTTCATTTTTCACTCTTCAACGAAACCAAATCTTGTTGGAAAATAAAGTTTGAAGAGACCAGCAAATACTGTACTCGCCAAAGCTTTCACTGGAGCTCGCGAACTCGTCCAAAAACCTGCAGCTCACTCTTAACAGTTTTTTCGAGCCGTAGCTGTACTTTGCTAAAGTAACCATAGCTGGGAGCATACATCTGATGAGCCTCGATGGACTTTGCTCCTGTTGAACCTTGCGGAGACATAAGGGTGACTGCCTTCTTGCTTGCAGAAAAGATGTGAACAAAATAAAGCAAGAATAAGCCAGGTAGTACAACTGTAATAATGCCTGTTCTAATCAAGCCATTTTGCCCGAACATCAAAGCCATTTCCTAACGTTTCGATAGCAAATTGGTGGAGTTATGGTCAAGATTACCCGTTACTTCAGGAAACCTGTATATATGGTATAGTTCCCGCGGAGAAAGGGGAGGGTGCTGCTGTATTGACAGCTTTGGCCATGGTCTCTGCTGTCACTCGATGTCCAATCAATGTCGAACTTGCCTTGCGCGGTTTTCAACAAGAGGGGTCGTATTTATTTTTCTACGGGAGAGGGAAGGGCATTAGGGGTCGGTGATGGTGGAAAGGATGGAAAAGGAGGTCGTATTGAGGGCCTCTCCCAAAGCTCACTGTTCTCCTGAGGGTGCGTCGACTCCCCTGAAGGAGGGGGTCGTAGAATTTTTTGGCAACTGGAAAGCGACGTCTGCCCCTGCGGTGTGGTTCAGTTTCCACGTGATGCTGCCTACTTAATATGCAACTACGACTCCCTTTCCCCTTCCCCGTCCGTTCCCCCCCCCCGCCCTCAGGAGAAACAAACTGTATGCAAATCAGTGTGCATTTTGCCATGGCAACTGGTAATGTACCAGAGTAGTTCATGAACATTAATCCTATTTTTGACGTGCTTACATAGGCCGGCCGAAACCTAGTCCAGCTTCACTATTGGCCCAGATTTTCATGGTTGTGACTCAATCTGATATACTGGAACATAGTAAGAGAGTGTGATGTGCCACAATGCCGTTACAATTCACTTTTCGCTGCAGACCAGGTTGGGATCGTACCCTCACTCTGGCAGTATGCAGTGCAGAGTAGGCCAATTCCGTACACTTGGTCTGGCAGTACGCCTTTGAAAAGTACCAACTTTGAGAGTAGCGTCGTGCGTCGGCACGGGTTTAGAGCTGGGGTTCAGAGCTGGGGAGAAAAAGAGTGCTTGAAAGCCTACTTGCATACCTCTAAAAAAGGCGAAGGAAGCTCCTGTTTCTTGAACCACTATGTAGTGTGCTGCGCCATTTGAATAGTGGACGAATCTCATCTTAATTTTTCATTTTCCCTCTTTTCTTTTTTCTTTCTTCTATCGCTGTAGAATTTATTCATGCAATATTCTGCAGGTTCGACCAAGTTCCATTTCGTCATATACATCCCCTCCTTATTACCTCTCACTTTCCTCCTATTCATAAATCCTCCGGGTTAGTCGCCGTATTCTCCCACGACACGGTCCCTTTTAAGGAATAATTCGTTCGTTGCAGGTACACGATCGCTGACAACTGGGTCGCAACCCGTATGACCCCGCCCATCGTCGTACAGGTATCTTTCCAATCTATCCGCCATCCATACTCCTACACTTCTCTTCCATCTCTTTCATTACCAGCTATTGAAATTACTTTTAGCAACATAAACCCGAATAACCATTACCAGCATTTTCTTAGGCATAATCTGTCCCCCTTTCCTTGGAAAATATAACCCATATAAACTATTACTCATCTTTCTCGAGTGTCGCAATAATCGCTGCAGAGAATCTTGACCTTATTCAGGAAGAGCGCGATCAGGAGGAAACCGCTGTTGAAAGTTCAAGGAAGACTGTGAAGCAATTGAAGCAAAAGCATCAAGAAGTGCAAGAGCGACGTGATTCTAACGGAAAGTAAGTCAACCTCTACTTACCCTTCCGCATTTACCACTCGTGCTAACCAGCCGTTTACCAATATTCGTATTCAGCATAATCAAGGAAAAAATCGAAAAAGAGGATTCTATCGCTTCTCGATTTTGGACTGCTGTGGTCGTTGTACTGAACAAGAGGCCTAAGTTTCGTCCTAACGGCCGAAAGGTTAGCTTTTTGGGGATGTGTCATATGGGAGATTATGTTGAAGTAAACAAGTTTTTCATGGGTAAGCATTGAAAAATGACAAAAATAATATTTCCAGGCTGCATACAGCTTTGAAGATTGCTCAAGTGACGACCAAGTGAAAACAAAACGACACTGGTGGTGGCCGACGAAAAATGTCAAAGGCAGGGAACGACGGGTGTGTGAAATGGTTTTCTTTGATGACGTCATGAAAAAAAATCGGAGAATCCTCCTTTCAGCTGTCCGCTGTCATCGCTCACAATATCGAACCCAAGGAGAAGGATATACCAGTTCGTTACCGCTCTGCAAATTGCCTTTAGGTGAGTCATTCATTCCGATTTCGATGATTACCCTCGATAAAAACCAAAACCTACTCAGATTGGTTGAGTTTCATTGTCAAAACTGTCGTGGTAGTTATCAACTTGTGTTTTGCTTTATCTATTAATTGTTATTATCCCGCTTAATAGCATAGCATGGTAAACATGTGTCGTGCTCGCTTCCTTAGAATTCAACCACTAGAGGTAGCGCGCCGATGACAAAGGCCTAGTAATGTCAGTTATATGTAGTAGTGCTATTGAATACTGTTCTGAGATCTAATGCCACCTTGACGGCCTCTCAAACTCATAATTCAGCATCCAGCCTGAAGTGCGGGCTAAGACGCGTGCAATCTTTGTGCAATGACAGATCGCCTAGGTGGGCAAGCTTTTCGTTTTATGTGCCAGTGCCCATTTCTGGAAAAAAAATGAACTATTGCCTCAACAATAACCTTCTGTCGGAGTCTGGGCTTCAACTGAGGATTTTACGATAAAAAAGCAGCTCATTAGAAATCAAGGTAGAGGTGGTCAGCGGTGCAGCGATGAAGAAAAACAAAAAACAACTAGATACGACCTCCTTTTGCTCGTTGATTTACTCATTGGGACGACGGTTCTGACGTCATTATCACAAACGCTGTGCTCTCTGTCTTTGCTGAACCGCTGGAGTCCGTTGTGAAGCGGGGGGGGGGGGAGGAGGGAAGGAGTGAAGGTAGCCAAACGGAAAGGACGGAACGGAGACCGCGAGCGCCGCGCGCGAGGAGGTACCCCGGCAGGAGGCCCGTCGCACGGCAAGAAGGCAGAGTCAGCTGGCGAGTTGCAGCGTGTACTGTGAAATGTAGGACGTACAATGGTGCACCTTTTTAACTTGACGCGATCACTACCGTACGGGCTGCGACTCGCCCGCTGATTGTGCCTTCTTGCCGTGCGACGCGCCTCCTGCCGGGTACCCACCGTAAGCCTTGCTAGGGCGCCGTTGGCGAATCCTTCGTCGGTGAGGGCGCCTCGTCCCGCACTCTTAAAGGCAAAATTTAGGATTATTTCATATGGTAAATCCGCTCAAGTATGAAAGTAGAGATGAGAGGTGGACTGTAAGTGGAGAAAAAAGGAAAGCAAGTCGTGAAACACACAGGAAATACGAGCTTTCTTGCTCTACGCTGTGGAGAAGTCCCAGACGCAGACAGGGAGATGAGAGATAATGTGATTCGCGGAGAGCGCAAGAAAAGGGGGAGTAGAGAGAGCATAGTAGATCTACGCAGTGATGCTGACAAGAAATCGAACGGTGGGCGGACCATGTTAGGTTATGTGGAGCCTGTTAGAAGTCCTTAGCTCCTAGCGTCTTATGGTTAGTGACGCGTTTCAATGCGCGAAGGTAATATTCGGAACTAATATCAACTTTGAATAGGTGGTTGCGTGGGTCAATTATGGATTCAAATGTGGTCCAGAGCGCTGCCTGTGCTATGTTTATCACCTATCCACACGGTTTTCAGTGTTCTTTCTGTCACGATATTATGTATAACACTCCCTCTGATGTACAACAACGTTCAAACCACTATCGAATACGTCGAACAGGAAATGGACTTCTGCGAAGTGAGTTTTTGATTTTCAGAACAATATTTTAAAAGGTGGTCGTATGAAGAATCACTCCGACTACATATGGCCCTAAGAATGAATGTGGGTAGATCTGTTCTAACATTTGACTTAGCGAAGGTGGCAGAATTTGAAGGCACGGGTCGGGATTACGCGGTCAAAGGGAACTGCTTCGTCAATACTATATCTGGGTCTCCAAGTGAAGCCGCGTACGTGGCTCGAAACGGCGCTGTAATAACGCCCTCGACCAGGCGTTTAGAACAACGTGAGCTATGACCGCCCACCCCCGGAAGAGGCGCGTGGCTGGAATAGAGCGTAAATCCAGCTAGGTTGACCGTATCAGCTGCTACCACGCCAACAGTGATTGGCATGACGAAGGAGGCTGGCTCAGGAAGACATGCCTCCTTCTGAACCAGCCTCCACCGCTGCTGTCGGGAAGAGGGGCTTTATTTTGGCCTTGTTGGCGGCTTGCTCCCATTTTTTCGTCACTGACGTCTGATTTTCCATCTGCACTCAAATTCATGTGCAAAAATACCTCGATTTGATTTCGCTCTGTGCTTGTAAGCTTCACCTAGTCGTGTTAAGAACCATCTTCGCGAAGTTGGTGCTGACTTCTGATGATTTTCGGGAACGGCGGGGCGAACATTGGGTCGCTTTTTCGGCTTATGAAAGGACATTTCACGCGTTCGGGTTGTGGTGCCCAGAACGAAGTTACAGAAATTTCGCATAAATGGTCCCTGATCCAAGAAAGCAAAAGAACTTGCTCGAGAGCATGCACAGAATTATGGCGCGGAAACACTGCGTCGTAAGACGAGGGAGCAGACGACAAGGGCAAAAGAGAGTGTCGAGATGAGCAAGGCGCTGACACTGCTCACGATTTCTTTCCTAATGTTCGGGCAGCGAATGGAGCTGTAGGGTTGCGGAGCGACATTGTTGCCTAGTCGGGTCTGCCTCATGAATTTTTCCGCTAGAACAACCCTTGCGCGTACGGGCCACTCTACTTTCCACGTGAACTTTACCCCTCCAAGCACTGAGGAATAAGCCTAACGTTCGCTGGCCCAAACGCTTACCGCTTGAAGCGGAGCAAGCACAAACTGAAGCATAAACTCGTTATTTCAGATAGTAATTGACCTTTTCTGTTCGGTCTAGAAACTTTACCACCGTTACATGTTGCTAGACATGGGTTTGTGAAGAGGGTCTTCATCAGCCGGCCTGCCAACATGATCCTGGCACTAGTACCAGAACCGTTTCTCTTCCGCAGGGCTTGGTTAAGCCCCCACAGTGATCGAACCTGTGGTTTTTAGAGGTGGAGACATGAGCTTACACCCTTACCCACTCAGCTATTCCTGTCTCCTTGTTCACAGTACCGCAACGAAAAACCGTGTTTGTAAACTCCCCTGTCGATAGTAACAGCACGAAAAACGGCGATGGACTCCATTGAGCATTGTTTTTCAGCGGTCAAATCAAGAAGCTCTGATAGAACTCGAATATGGAAAGATGCCTCTGAATCGTACCCGTCGTAGCGGGTTTGGCTCGAGAGGCGCCGCCTATGGTGACGAGGTAACTGGAACGCCACTTGAGACAGAATGCCCTGGTGAGTGGTAAGCGGCAAATAATAAAAAAAAAGTCTAAGAAATGTTTCTTCAGGCTGCTGCATTCCTGGCCCACCTGGACCTCGTGGTCCCTCGGGTACACCTGGAACACCAGGCACACCAGGACAAGCAGGTAAGCCAGGAATGCCTGGAATCACGCCCAACCAAACGTGTCCAATGAACATCATGCGCGAACCACCACCGTGCCGTCCATGCCCGAAAGGACCTCCTGGAATCAAGGGATGGCCAGGATTCCCTGGAGATGTTGGCCCACCTGGTCCACCAGGAGAGGTAGGCAATCTAGTCAGCGAAAAATTGTATAAAAGATAATGGCCCACTATTTTCAATTCCCATTTCAGAAAGGATTGGATGGTGAAGATGGTGCACCTGGAGAGCCTGGACCAAAGGGACCACCTGGTTACAAGGGAGGACCCGGAGCACCTGGAGACAAGGGACCAACGCCAGAAGGAGAGCTTCGCGAAGGCCCACCTGGTGACGAGGGACCTCCTGGACCTATTGGAGCCAGTGGAATGCCAGGATTACCTGGCCGCGGTGGAATGACCGGTCCACAAGGAGAACGAGGATGGCCAGGAGTGCCAGGTGAAACTGGCGAAGCAGGTTACCCGGGACCAGAGGGACCGATGGGAGGACAGGGACCACCTGGCGAGCCAGGCGTTTGTGTATGCCAGAATGTCGACTCAATACTGCTTGTGAATCCCGGTTCACAACCACGACTTGAAGTTGAGGAGGAGAACCAGTCACTGCCCGCTGTAAGCTTTGGTCGCCCTGGTGGTTACGGTAAATGATAAAAGAGGTTAAGAGAGGTTGAGTCGGTTATGCGTGTACATGTCAAACATTCCTCAGTTGGAGACAGCTCGAACTGCTATATGTGGTATATATTTGCTCGCTACGTGTTGTCTATTCAATAAATAATAATAATAAACATAATAAATTTATGCTGTTGTTAATTGCTTTGTTCAGTCTATTCGTGATCCTTTTGTGGATGCGCCATGCGTTCGATTTTCATTTTGAAATGGTGGTTATGGTGATTAGTCAGAATGCACTCGGGGCTTCTTTGAGAACATTTTGTGGTGAAAATAGCAAGCTTTATTGATTCAAAGCAAAGTAACATCAATGTACAACGATCAACAAGAGTTATGGTAAGTACAGCATGAAAAGGAGCGCTAGGGCGAAACGATGCCTCGGTAGCGTAACTTGTAGTGCAATTGCCCGGTAAGCGAGAAGTGCCGGTTCGAGTCCCGCGTGGGGCGAAAGTCTTGTTGATAACCCAGTATTCTTGTGGAACTAATAACAGTTTTGAGAGAAAACAAAATGAGCAAAATTGGCATGTTCTACACCCTGAATAGATCGTTGTGCAGCCGCTATTGTTCACAACAATCCGTTCCGGTTACCGAAGATGCTTCGATTGATCCGACTTCACGCGGCACGCCGTAATCATTGAGCGGACCTACCGTGTTCGTCGATTTATGCAATCGTCTTGTCGCCCTTCAGTGAATACGAAGTAGTACATAATCAGAAAGAGAACAAAACTTAGTGGATAGAAGACACGGCAGAAGATGTCCAGATATCTGCAAAGAAACAATTGTTTTGAGGCCTTTATCAAAGTTCAAAGAAAATCTGATCGGAATTGTCAGGTTGATGCTGTTTTGTTTCCTTCTCGGAGGCGCAATCCAGGCAAAAGTCGTGCGAAGTAGTCCCGACAAGGGCACTAGGGTCTCGCAAGTACAGCTTCAACAGCTTCTATTCTCCTCATCCGCCCGTAGGCCCTCATCTCTTCCCTAAAGCCCTCTCGTCTGATGCGCTCTCTCGCCTCATACTCTCATCTTCTGCTCATCCGCTCTCGCCTTACAAGGGAGGTCGTTCAGGGTGTGGGAAGCTTTCTCAAAACGGTTTCCTCCATGTTATAGGAGCTAATGCGTGGACTACAGAACCGTGGTCCGTTTTCGCTGAGCAGCCCCGCGAACCCCGAAAAATGATGGTAAAGTGGTCCGAGGTTCGATCCCTCGTTATGGCAAAATTTTTGCACCGGGGTTGGAGCTTTCGAATTTGCTCTAAATAGCGCCAGCGCCAATAGTAGTTATCATATTCATTATGAAAACCACCAGTAACTTCTACTTTCAGATTTTCACCGGAATCTGACCGAAAAAAGTTGTCACGCCAAATGGCGCCGGAGCGGCTTAAATTGGGGTCTCCGGGCAAAATGGATGGCATATTCGTAATCAGGGCACTCGATATCCCTTATATCAGAAGTTTTGGGGAAAACCGAGATTTCGACCCAGATCCGAAAAATTGGCCATTGATGTGGTCAGTAGCTCGCTCATAGGTGCCTCCAGCCGGTGAACTGGAAACGATTTTTTTTTTTGTTTTTCTTCCCAAACAATGAG
>KZ344986.1:716565-730650 GCA_002352805.1 Teladorsagia circumcincta
CAACGTGTTAAAGGATAATCATAGCGTTTTCCAATCTAAATCACCTCTGTCCACAGAAGTTGCAGAACAGCTCCATTTCTTGAGTGAGTTGACTGGCGGCTCTTCGTGCAACTTCTTCACTATCCTCGTCATTAAGCTGTGAATAGAGTTCAGCCAGACGAGAATGGCATTTCAGCATGACGTGCTAAACATTTGAAATGAGAGGCTAGAATTTTCATCCCTAACTTGTGAGGATTTCGTAGCATTTGTAAGAAACTTGCGTGCCTAAAGGTAAAGAAACAAAGTACTACACAACTAAAAGTAGTACAATTCTGAACGGGTTTCTGAGTGAGCAGATCAAACCTTGCATCCAAGCGTTCGTGCGATGTCCAGGCATTTCTTGTTCAGCTGTATTGCCTGACATTCGCACTGTCCAGTGTAATGCGATCGGCTTTCGGATGCACTCTTCGCCATACTGGCCAGCACCAGCACTTCACCCATACGGTCTTGTGACGCTCTCAGTACTCGATACGCTTCTTCATATCGAGCCCATGATTTCTGAAATACAATTCACTTCCACTTCTTCTGTTATGGATATGTACGATTACCATGGAAGTTGTGTAGCGGCGAGAGGAGCAGCTTACTATGCACACGGTTCGATCCCAACTGGATCACCGCACAGAAAAGCGAACCTATTAGCTCATGGAGGTCGGCCATATGATAGAGGACTAGTCTGTGGGATTATATAGGCTGCATTGTTTTATCATTGTCCCCGCGCAGTAAGAAACAGGACCAATTCGTATTCAAAACTGCTAGGGTTTTGAACGGAAGTGGAATGCACAGCGCATTGTTCCAAAAACAATTGACTGCAGTTACGGAACGAAAAAGAGTTCAGGAAAGGATAAAGAGAGAACCAACTTCTTTGGCAAGCGCCCCGCACTCCACTTTGAAGGCGTGTGGTATTCGAAAGAGCCTACGCAGTAGAGCGACAGCACACAGCCCTCCCCGATGGTTGCTTATGTCGGCGTCCAAGCACTTGATTCCCGACCAGGATCACTTGCTTGATCCCCAAAACAGGATCAACCGTATCGCGTCACTCACCTAGGAAATGTCCCTCCCGCACCTCCCCCATCCCTCGCTAATTATTGGTGAGATTAACGTAAAAACACGTGGTCTTCCAGACATACCACCTCATGTTATCAACATCCCAATCTCCTTTAAAGCACCTGATTGGACCCACACGGGTGATTTGCCCTAAAAGGACGGTTGAAGGCATGCCACAGGATTATATCGGTGTTGTTCTCGCACATGGATGCGAATGCATTAGAAAGGGATGGCAGTGAAGGAAAAAGAGAAAGAATCCGTCGAAAACGCACAGGTCAAAGGCTCACCCATCCTTGTAATCGGCTGTGCTAAGGTAGTGAGAGACCAAGCGCAGAGAGGAGAGTATGCGGTGAGAGAGCGCAACAGATGAGAGGGCGTCAGACAACAGCCTGATGGAAGGAGAAGAAGCTGCAGCTCCAGCAGCTCACTTTGCTAGGCCCCAGCGCTTTTGACGGCTGATTTCCATCCACGGGATGCCACAACTGTGGCAATTTTCTAGGGACCCACATTACAGGCTTAAGATAATAGTTAATACGATTTCTGTCTGGACTGTGCTTTTGACATTGCCAGCGTTGTACAAGCAGCGCTATCTGTCACTACATCACCTTCGTCCTTGTTCTTTTGAGCTAAGGTTGCAACGAATCATAAAAGCGCTTAAAGAATGAATTGGCTCACCGTCAGAGTCTCCTTCGCTTCTGATTCCCCTAGTTCCCTATAGATATCAGCTAGACTACACATGCATCTGGCATGCAGTGCTCGATTACCCGTCTCGGACGCTAATTGTAAGGCTTCCTAAACGCAGAGTTTTCTTGTTTTACACTGAATCCGTGAGGGATCGAACTCACATCACAGGCTTCTTTCGCCTCCACAAGGGATCCTCGCATTCGCAGGGCCACCGATAGATGATAAAGTATCGTACACCTGGAACAATTCACAACATACTCAAGGCTGTTGTTGGTAAAGCAACACCCCCAGCAAAAGTCATCTTGAAGAACCTGTTCATTGTGCGGTATAGGATAGCCCATGTGTAGCGCTGATGTGCCATTGTCGCGCTCGAAAGTGCGAGACAACGGCGCTTGGGTCTTAGAAAGCTGGCTTTTGACCACTAGTCTAGCTTATGAAGGAGTTACGTTGGCTGCGTGTCCTTGCGCGACTGTGCGGTCCTTGCGCGATTGCGTGTGAACTGCGCCGCGTTTGAAGAAATGCCGTCTGCATTTTAATTGGCTTTATTTGCCTAAGTCGTTTGATTGTCATATTTCTTTCTTGTATTGGTGCAAGCGCGATTGCAATTGTTTCAAGCTAGTTCAGACAACTCGTCCGACACGCCCGTCCCTTATTTCAAGAACTCCTTGTTCGAGGGGTTCACAGGCGGCTTTCTTTATTTCTTTCTTCATTTGCAGCCAAATCGACATCAACAGTCTCGTTATCGACCGCTTTTACCCCACCGAATCAATCTGAGGCTGTTGCTTTAATCATCGTGGTTGCTCGGTACAACACCTGTCAAGGGCCACGATGATTAATTAAAAGAGAGTTTTTCTTGTGTCTGTTGTTCAAACTGTCAGTTTTTCTCTTTGCCCTCATTTGTTACAACCAGCTAAATGAATGGGAAATAAACCAAGAAAAAGAACTCCACCGATATTTCGTGTGCACGTCGTCGACGGTGACCGACTGAATTATGGCCATAGCGTTTCGTAAAAAAATCAACGCTTTTGACAAATCTCTGAAAAGGTCGATTCGACGTGATTGACAAAAAGAAAAACGATTTAGTTTGGATACTTACCGTAACAAAGTGAAAAGAGAACCGAGGCCGACGCAGATTTGCAGTTCAAGCAGTTTGTCGCCGGTCTCGTTGGCCACATTCATCGCCTGCTCGAACGCTTCTAGACAGTTTTGGAACTGACTGAAACCAAGATGCGCACACGCGATTGCTGGAAAAAAATGACGATTTAGCGCTTCATGGAATTTTAAAGACTCTTGATAAAGCCCACCTAAATGAGCATATCCAGGAGTGCGAGGATCCATGCTTGGATGTTGAAGACTGGCTTTGCCGTAACTCAACGCCTGAACAAATCCACCTTTAGCTTCCAGTCACCCAAAGACACATTACGGCGCTCACGTCCTTGGGGGGGGGGACATCCAAAACAGGACCGATGGTTGGGATAGGTGTCACTAGGGTTATGCCCAGGAGAGAGGAGAAAGGCCAGGGAGGACAAAAAATTGCTAACATTCTCTTCAGAATCCCTCCCCTTTCCTCAAGCTTAGTCCCAAGTTGTAGGTGGCTCACCCACTTGAAGCCCCTCCCCTCTCCCCACCCCACCCCCCCCCCCCAACAACATGAGCGCCAACATAACGGTAGAAATATTGTGGACACTTTGGTCAAAGTATGAAGTTATGGGTGCTATATAAGTCTAAAATAAAAAAGCAGAAAAAACAGAGGAAACACTCAATGACTCTACATAAGGCCCCTATTTGTAATGATTTTAGGCGTCGAGGTGCCAACAGTTGGAACATCGTGTATGGACGAGAAACAAGTATGAAGCGTTGAGATTTATCGAGGGAAGCGCGGCCAACAGCGTTCAGGGCCCAATCTTTCCGATCCCGAACCAAGCTTTGTAGTAACGATTGACACATATGACCTTTTCTGGCAGTTATGCACATTTTCAAAAGCCCGCCACATTCCAGGAAATCATCGTGGAATGTGCCTTTGAGTTCGCTAGAGAATCCAGTATTTCTTCGTCGTCTATAAAACGAGTGCAAAAATGATGATTATTGATGAAGTCGTACCTGAATTTTTGCTAGTCACCGCTGTCGTGTAGAACAGATTCAGGCAGTGTTTATGCTCAAGCTATCAGCATTTTCTCAAGCACATTGGGGTCTATGATGGGTATAGAAACCCCGTACATTTAAAGTGAGAGCTGCATGACTCCCTCCACTCACTCTTCACCTGCCCAAGCACTAGTAGTATCAAATGTCGTGTGGGTGCACTTCACCTTGTGTTTCTTCTCCTGCGCATTCTTTCCCATTTGCTCATTCCCTCAAGAGTTACCTTTTTACAACAACATCTCAGTTCTTTACTGTCCCTACAAGCCTGCGTTTGATTATAAAAGGACTATGGCCTTATCTTGGGAAGTACAACAATTTTCAACAGGGAGAGCTAGGGTGAGGGACCGTGATTGAGAAACCTTAGCCCTGTGGGCAAATAAGAAATCTGCGATAACGATATCCTAAAAGTATGTGAACTAGATTGGGATATTATTATAGTTTTGAGTTGATTTATGCCTTCCACAGCTTGGCTATTTTGCTTATAACAATGTTATTGTTACACTTGACATTGTAGCACACCTGTGTGCGCATGATAAGGAACTAAACAAGCAAATAAACAAATTCTTCGCTCGATTCCAATATATAGTGGGGCAGTGGTGTCGGACAGCAAATCGGTCGCAGGTGGCTTATCCCCGCCTCCTTGCCGTTTTCCGTGGAATTCACCGTATTCCGTCTATTTCCCAACGCTCAAACAGGTAGGAACCCCCACATAAAGAGTTGCCCGTTCCTTTGCTCACCAGATTTTTGCCACCAAGGTATGTTTTGTCTGAGGTGAAAAACACTCAAAACCAGAAAAAAACCCTCCCCATATAATGCGAAATTTTCAAGGGAGACCTGTTTATGAACAAGTACGAAGTCGACTGATATAATGGAAGAGAAGCTATCGGCGAAATGCCCAATTTCGAAAGTTGTTTCAGAAGTAATGGTAGCAAGGTGACGTCAGAGTCTAGATCATTAAGCAGCATAGATTGCTTTGCTCCGCTATAGATCGTGGGTTGCCTTGAGAAGCACATGACACTGGTGGGAACCCACTCAAAAGCTAAGGTCGCACTCGATTCGGGGTGCTATTGCGCTTGAAACTGAATGCAGAGATGCGAGTTTGAACGGCAGTGAAAAAATTGAACAAACCATCGACAAGGCCGCAAATCAAACCCCCTTCCGCAATCACTAGCAGTGAAGGTAGCTGGCTGAGTAGAGAGGCCCGCCCAAATGAGCTCTCTGGACATGCTAGCCGATGCTGGCTCCGTGCCAACAGTTGATACAGTAAACAACCTAGCTGATTTCACACGTTATGCCGGCCACGCACACCTCCCGAGGTGGGCAGGCATAGCTAACGCCAGGCTGTGATAGCTAACAATACTTGCCCGGAGGTCTTATTACCGTGCAGCTTCGAAGTACGTGCGTGGTATAACCCTTGTTGATGCGCAACCACAGCAGAGGTGATAGAAGGAATTGGTCCAGTCGCCTGATCCCAACTTTTGGCCCTTAACAACTGCGACATGACTCGTTTCATCTCGAGATTCATTAGGCTAGTGGAGGCATGTGGTCGGATAACCTTGAACTGCTCCAATACTTTCAGACTGTGAATAAGAGGCAATTCCGCCAGAACGTCAGCCAATAAAGTTTGCTTAACAACCTCGCAAAGAAATTAGCAGAAGAAATCAAGCACAATATCTGCCGGTGGTTTATGCAAAGCCATTTATCACCTCTAGAATCTACCCTCAAACCCCACTTCCAAGTCCGCCTGAAGATAAATCTGCTTAGCATAGTGAGCACTATCAACAAAGTTCGACTATGGTTGAACTTGTTGTTTATTTGTTGCCTATTGTTTGACTCAGTTGATTTTGTTATAGTTTTGTTTTTGTTATATAGAATAAAAAATCATAAAAATCTTTGTAGACCAGGAAAAAGGGCGGAGGAACTAGAGAGGTGAGCCTTCTCGTGAAAAAGAAAGCGGACTTATTTATGGAATCTAAGGTAACAAGCTAAGCACACATGCTAGAACCAAAAAAGGTTCAGAATGAAGACAATTACGGAAGAAACATATGAGTTTCAACGTTCATCAAGCAGTACGCCTCCTGACCGCCTCACTCGTGAAAAAGCCTGGGCAATACAGTCAACTAAATCTTGATGAATGAAGACGAATAAAAATTGGTTTGAATCGACTGAAGGAGTTGAAAAATCATTTTTATCTTCAATTTCCCGTGAATTTTAATTTAAATAAATTATCCAAACTGCTAGAGCACTGCAAAAAATGACCGACTGACCTTGCTGAAGTCAGCTAACCGCTCATAAGCTTTGGCGAGATTCAGGAACGCTTCACTTTTCATGTATTCGTCGTGACGTTCATTGGCGAGCTCCATTTGCTGTAACGCGTAGTGAAGCATCGCTTCGAACTCGCCGCTATCACAGTAAGCTTGAGCAAGGTAGCCGAGTGTGATGAAACGATCTTCAGCGTTCCTAAAATATTCACAGCTCAAAACAGCTCAACCCTGTGAAAAGAGAACGTTCGAAGGTTTCTTAATTTCCCAGCTAATTCTGTTTATTTCAATGGTGAAATAGGCTAACTACTACTAGTAGCAGCTATGCGACCCGCCACACGGGCTCTCGATAATGCGACATGTAAAATTTTTTGCAGGCTTCACTTATTCTTCGGTGGGGTCTGAGGAGAACCATGGCCATGAAGGCCATGCTTGCATCGCACCGCGCTTTCCTTCCAATTTTGAAGACCTAGTCAAAGGGCGCGATATAAGACCTCCGCGCACGGCGATGCTTTTGCGAGGCCAACTTTTTTTTCTTTTTTCAGAAAGGGCGCGCCTTACTCCTCACCAATAGAGCTTCAATTACGCATCATCAATTTCATTTATTTCAAACAATCCAGGTTACTGTAAAATTTTGGCACTTGGCTCAATCCACATAGTCGTTTCAGAAGAAATGCGCTTTGGGTGGGGTTTACCCTTGCTGAAAATGAATAGACATAGAGCAGAAGTAGCAGCATACCCCATCAAGTTTCTTAGTAAAAAAATCTGCGCCAATAGACTGAGGAGTGGTGACTAACACAAGCAGGACTACGTACCCTCTCCTTCAATAAAGGAGAAGGACGTCGGTGCAGACCACACACTACAATTGACGACGACCGCTTCCCTGTCGATTGACCCTTTGACGACCGCGCACTCTAAAGGTGTCTGGCGCGTGGGACCGCGCGTGTTTTTGTGATGTGAGGTTCACAGGCGTTTGCGTTATGCATAACTAGTTTCCGACCTATTCTGTGCGTGAGTTTGTGGAAGGGGTTCCTTACTAATCATTGCTTAAAGACTCGGAAAATAATCAAAATGAGATAGTAATAGAGAAAATTATTATTCAGGAACTCCCTGCGTGACACTCCGGCGGGCCACACCATATCGGCCGTGTGGGACCGTACGGCCCCACGGCCGATTTGGTGTGGCCGCAGGCAAAGGGATAATTAAATTGCCGACCGCCACTTTCTCGCTGCCGTAGTCAATTGTAGTGTATGATCTGCACCGATGTCTTTCTCATTTATTGAAGGGAAGGGTAGGAATAGGATTCGATCTACAAATTTCTGGAAACCGTTCTGAAGGTGAACAGGAAAAGAGACAAGGGGAGTACATAGTATAGATTCAATAGGGAAATCCTGTTCACCTTTCAAAGCCGCTAGTGTCGTTCCACTGCGGCGACACTTTGCAAATCAAAGGGTACGGGTTAAAGTGGGTTTTTGGGAGATGGGCTACGTTTTCATTTTAGCACTGCATTCAGCAAAATCTTCCAGATAGTACTGTACTTCGCCATAAACCAATTAAGCATCCGTAAAAGGGAGGAATTTGCTTTGCTCTCCCTACTTTGAAGAAAATATACACAAATATAGAGGACTCACGTCAGCCGATTTAGGGCATGCCTCCATTTGTGAATCGCCTGCGCATGGTGTCGTTGGTGATAAAGTCGTACGCCCGCCTAAAATTGAGACAAATTTTGTCGAAAGGCTTTGAACGCGTAAGAAACGTCTGACTAAGTTTCTCTATTTTTTTAACAGCTCTTTCCCATAAAGTTGTTCGAGGATTTACTTGCAACCCAATTGGAGCCTCTTGAACAATTCGACGAGCAACGAAATGAGTTCACCACGAGAAGAAATAGAAACACGAAACAATTAGATCAGCAATGAACTCTATTTTATGGTTTTTGTAGGCGAGCAGGTTTTTTCTTCTTTCAGGAAACACCGTGCACTTGCGCTCGATAATTGATCGTTTGTTCGTGCCAAGCGAATACCCGTGCAGTGGGAATCGATAATAATTGATCGGCTATTCGTTTCTGCTGGTACTTTGACTCAGTGAATGCATAATCATGAAATGAAAAAGGTGACGGCGAAAGTGTTTACTGATAGCATTACATTTAACGAGGGAAAGGGATTGCTTTATTAGCAAAAAGGTAGAAAGTACTGATAAAGGCAGGAAATGAGAGCGATTTGTTGAAGAAAGAGAAAAGGGTGTCTATGTTTGTCTTTCAGTAACTCTTGGCATGGTTTGTAGCACTTTCAGTCAGGTTATTTGAAACGGCAATCAAGCTCGTAATAGCCTTTATTCGCCTTCATTCAGGCACCCTCTGTGAGTCACATTAGCGCTTGTCGACAACAAGTTCGTCTCCTGTTAAGGTCAGTAGGGTGTTCTGTGATTGCGATGTCTTTCTAGAATCGCTGGGTTAAGGGGACTGTTCTTGAAACCTGAAATGGTGCTGGAGGGTGAATTGAACTTATCTTTGGCTTTTCAGGCTACGACAAAGGCGACGAGGCCAAAACTTCAGCTGAGTGACGGCAATGACGACCATGTTGTAGCTTCAAATAACCTGACTGTCGGTACCAAAAAGGTGTTATTAATCGAACAGGCCAAATGGCGAATGCAATTCACTAATATAGGCCAAGTCGCACTTAAAAAGACTCAACGATTTTGAATGGAAGTGAAACGCATAGCGCATCCCAAAATGGGATTGGATTGATCGACAACGAATGCGTCATCCTTTCATACTTTAGGACAATTTTTTGGGAGGGTTGACTTTCTGCGAGAGTCCCTCAAAAAAGTATCCAAATTAGATGTTGTCTCGGATTTTCAGGAATCTAACCGGCTCTTTCCATAAAGCGAGAGATTACGATGAGATTGGGTTGGATTTGTAGTAGAAGTGTGGATGCTGAATAATGCGACAATAGCGAAAGAAGCAGAAAATTCGGTCCAGAACACGCAAACTAAGGCTTATTTGCCTGCCCGTTGACCACTGACATAGGACGATCTGGCAACCTAGTGAGGAGTCGTTCGCATGAGTTAACCTGACAGCCATCATGATACCAATAGACACCATGCTTTGTGATAACGTTTTCCACCCAAAAGTTATATGAAACGGCCGCTCGAAGGGAGATATCCTTTTCAAAATGATAATCGAACGATGTTGCTGTTGGCAACCACTGATAGGTGGAGCTCAGGCGGAGGCGGAGCTCAGGGAGGATTGGCAAGCCCAGCGTTCTGCAACTAGCGCATCTTGGGCCACGAAAAGATCACACTTCGCATCCCCTGGCCCCTGACCACTGCTTCCACTAATGCGTTTACTTCCATGCCGCATCCACCCTTTATCGTAATCTCTCGCTTTAACCCTTTGACTACTGGTGGGACACATGTGTCCCTCTCTGTAGACAAAGACACTACCACAGTTTCAGGAGACATTAAGGCAGGAGCGCCCATTTGATGGCTGAATTGTGCACATATAAAAGCTTTCTGATTCTTACTGTGACAATTAATCATCAGAAATAGAAGCGAATCATCCTGAGGCCATCCAAAATTCTAGGAAGGTGATCAACATTGGGGACATGGTCTACTGCAGTTACAACTCGTCGGCGATGTAGATACTACGCGACGTTGAAGAAAGAAACTCGTACAAAAATATTGTGTGCTGCTCGCAACGCGCCCTTGTGCATATCATGTTTTACTCCGTAAAATTCGTGGACCATATAATGTCGACCTTTTGAAACATTTTTCATGTGAAAATTTCGGATCATTGAAGACTTCAATATTATAAAAATTGTGTGGTCGTAAACGCTCATTGAATTGTCAATTTATTAAACAAAAAAATCATCCGAGCGGAAACGGTGTGATGACAAGACGGGCTGCTACCGCACGCATGGTCACTAGATCAAATCCCAGGTCAAAGCGAACGTACATCAGCCAAATTTCTACACATGGCTGCCTGTTGCTGGGAGGGATAATTGCAATGCAGAACACCTTCTAACTCAATCTTAAAAAAGTCGTAGTCTAAGAGTTAAGTGATGCTGGGATAGAATACACTTTGAGTTACTGGAACTCAAAGCTAAACATTAATTGGCGAAAAGAGTTATAATGAATAATGAATTATGAATGAGATGGAAATGTTTGGAACGGTTTAAAAATGACGTAATTTGAACTCAATGCTATTCTGGTGGCTATTATCTAAGAAGTTCATCTCTTTGGAATGCAACGACTGACGTAGCGAACGGTAAAACAAAAATCCCACTAGCAGTAGGAGCAGCCGAAACAAAGTGAATTTCGCTTCCCTAATTATCTGTCGTTTGGAACGCATTGGAATTTCCCAGATAAATTCCAAACTCCCAGTTCCCAGATGCTTAGATACTTCTCCACTAAACAAATAAACAAATTGATAAATGAAAACATTATCGTCGTGCTGTCTCGGTCCAAGATGATCAAAGAACTCTTGTTCACAAAGTTTTTTTTTTGAGAAAAATTTTAGAACCATACCGTAATGAAAACCTAGGTAAATAAATAGATAATTAAACAATGAATCGAAGAACTGACAAATTACTGGCTCTATAATAAAATCATCATTGAATGGTGACGAGACGGACTGACCTGCATGTTGTGCTTAGCGGCTCTCTGTCCCATGGATATCGGTCTGTAATATGGTATAGTCCTCCTCCCAAATTCACCCATTGACCTGAAAATAATTGTTCGGAGAAAGCTTTTCTTTGCATGCCAGTGCCCTCCAATTAAGGAATCCAATCAACCATTGGGGCACTCAGCACTGGGAGTAGTCTAATGAGGTTTTTGCAAACATGCTCTGTGTCGTCCCTCCCCTGACCTCTCCCCCCTCCTCTCTTATGCTGAGAATCCTTTGGTGTACTGTGTGAAGGGCAAAATCGATAGATCGATTTGCCGTGGTCCATAGGACACTCTGGTTAAATAATTAGATAAATAAATAAACAATCAACTGCTGGTTTACCAAGATGATACATGGATTTGCCAAGAACACAGTACACCACGACGAGTATTTGCAATACCCTCAGATTGAGTTTGTACGGTCACAACGTTTCATAGTGAATGTTGATGTTAATGAAGTTCTGGATGCGAACTGACTAATGAGAAAAGAAGCAAAGAAAACCGCCGGTGAAGCCTAAAACAAATTCTCTTGAAAAAGGAAAGGGCGGGGTCAGACGAGTCGTGCACACTTACCTGCTCCACGGCTCGACTAACCGGCGCGTGTTTGAATTAGCCGCTAGCCGTAACCCACGCTGCGTGTCATGAGTACGCGACGTAACTCGTCCAAATGCTTACAATTGGACTAGTTGGCACTTGCGACTTTGTGAGACCCTAGCGTCATTTTTGAGCTGTTTCGAGCTGCAACAACAGCACATCTGTGCTACAGGTGGCTACTCAATCCCATCCACTGAATGAATTCTTCTACACGACTTCTGCTAGGGGTGTGATCAATTACAATGGATCCCAAGGTTGCAGCAGTTCAATAATGTACTCTATATTACAATACACTACTCCATATGTACTACTACATGCAGCATTTAATAAGGAGAAGTGAACAACGCCAATCTTCTATTTACAAGAATGTATTGAAGGTTTCAGTCTTGAACATCCATATAATAAAAAAGGCGTATCGGTAACGGGCACTCGCGCCGTAGAAGCGGTCGCCGGTTCGAAACCCTTGCTGAGCATTTAAGCTTTCAATTAAATTGTTAAGCACGACTGATATCTGACAAGCCAAGACGTACGGCTCATTCTTGAGAATGCACATAACCGTGGATTTCCGGAGCTCAAAAAGGCCCGACCTCCAGTTTCACATTTTTGCACTGCACTTTACTAAATCGCATCAAAATACCTAAATAATGTCATCGACGAAATGTCCTCTTCTGTGAAAACGTAGATGGCTCGACTAAGCTAAAGCTTTGTGAAGCTGCATGCACTGTCACGGTCGAGGAGTCGGGAGCGCGAGTCTTATTGGGTTACCTCGTTGTCCGTTCAACGCTTTTCAGCAGATTACGCGAGCTGCTTAGTGACGCTGAAATATCGCGTGGCGACCTTTTGCTTGTTGACGACTATGCATTCGGGCAGCCAGAGATCAAAAGTTATGGAGAATATAGATTACCTTTGATTATATGGACCTTAGAGCCTACGCCGGCTATTGATTGTAAGGGAGTACGCTAAGGGAAATCAGCTAAGGGATTCTCGAAATAATTTTTTCCTTCAACTATTGATCCATGCAAAATGAAAGACCATCATATGAAAAAAATAGCCTAAGACCTTAGTACAAAATTCAAAGCGTTTTGCTGATACCCGATAGAAGGCCCGTCGCGCGGCTACAAGGCAGAGACGCAGACTAGTTGGCGGACGAGTCGCAGCGCGTACTGTGCAATGTGAGACGTATTATAATATATACTATCTAACTTGACGCCACATCGCTTCAGCACACGCTGTGACTCGTCCACTGATCCGTCTGCGTCTCTGCCATCTCGCCGTGCGATGGGATTTTTGTCGGGTACTCGCGTCGTGGGAAAAGAATCAAAACGGGTGGGGTTCGGCGCGGAAGGATATATTTTTTTTTCTTCGATGTTGTTGGGCATCCTTTCTAAAATGCCTAATCACGGATTAATAAGAATGGGGGTGACTTACTTGGGTAACCCGTCCAAAAGCGTATGGAGTAAATATTCAAAACTCTCCCAATACAGCACACTTAGTGTTTACTATTATATTTTCACCCGGTTTTTCAGTGAAAAATTCTTTTTAGGTCGACAGGGTAGGGAGTCCTGCTGGCTCAATAATTTCCTTGACAGTGTACCATTCCTAATTTTCAAGATTAGGAACTTCAAGTGAGAAAAAAGACCAAAATGGAAAAAACAAATGCAAATCGAATTGCTTGATAAAATTTTCTAAATACCTAAGGTTCTATGGAAACTAGAAAAAAAATTGAGAAAATTCAAGAAAAAACTGAACTGCTATCTGGATTTTCTAGAAAATTCCAAATATGGTGAAATCTTGAGGAGCTCCGAATATTTTGAACAACCCATTGGGCCAGTCTGATGGGCTGGTAGGAGGACATCTCCCGCCTCATGGCCCAGGAATGCGGGATCTAAAGCATGTTCACTCCCTCAGCGATGTGTTCAGAAGCCTTCCCTCCACTCTGCAAATCCGTTTTTGTCAGCATTATTTCTCAAGAAAATAGATTCGGGAGAACCAGCATAGAATGACGCATCGCTAGTTTTCTTGATGTTTTTTCATGCTGCACACATTTTTCAAATGTTTCCTACTGTCAACATGACAGCGCCGACATGTCACACTTTTCAGCGTCAGTATTGAGCTTTCCCCCGGGGGAAGGCGTCTTGTCGAAATGTCAGTGAAACTAGAGCTCAGGCTGTCCGATTGACTGGATGAGTAAGACATCACTCGTTCTCGTTGTTCTCACCTTATCTATGTGATCGGAAGGTGTGGGCGCGCAGTTGGAGAGGACAGCAGAGGCACCGGACACGACCGCTCCGATCAGCTCATTCTGTAAGGAGACCTAGATAGAAAACGAAAACTGGCGAAAATGGACACGAAATGAGATCAAGAGCGATATATGGAGCGAGTCCGTCTGGCCAAGCCAAAGGGGTCGTGACCTGCGGTTTTGGAAAGGAGGAATTCAAGGCTTGGCAAAATGAGATTGTATTTGTGAAGAAGACTTACCAAGGAAATTTTACAATGCTGAATATTTTCTGCAAAATTCAGAGGACTCTTGAAATCTTCAACAAGCTTCTCGTTTCAATATCCATGCTCCCCCCCCCCCCCACCATACTGAGTGAGGCAGTTTTTGAGATTTTGTAGGCTCAGAACTCAATGTGTCAACTCGAACAAGGTCCACCTGTTTAAA
>KZ344986.1:734276-750780 GCA_002352805.1 Teladorsagia circumcincta
TGAGTGAAGTTTTTGAGGCCGATAACTATTAGTTGAGAGACGAATCGGATTGCCGGCCTGGCATAAGAGAGCTTGAAGATCGATGGACATCGCCGCCTAGAGAGATACATTACACAACAAATTCCTCTCCCCAGTCATCGCATCGCATCGCATCCTCCCGCTCACACGTGCACACATTTATTGTAGAGCTTTTCATACCGATTGATCTTCGTACTGATTTCCGCAAATTCTCGTGAATTCTCGAAATTATCGACGCAATTGTGCAGATCAGGACGAGTTTCTGTTGCCAGGCTGGGTAAGGTTGGGGTTGGTATCCAACGTCGGCAATAAACTCACACAAACACCAGTCCGTGGGGCAGCTGTAACAACTACGCACCCCTGCGTGGTCTAACCGCCATCGGATGCGTTGTGTGTGTGAGAAAGCTGGTTAAGTGATGGAGCACATCGAACACATGCATGGCCTACTTCAACACTTTATTGACGGTACTTGTTCGGCGGTTATGTCGAGAGAGAAAAAATTAACCAGCACTTTTCTCAGCGAACTTGAGTAGAAGACAGCTAGGGTGAAAATGGAGTTGGAGGAGGCCACCCCATTCTGCTTGACGACTCTGATGATAGGGATCGATAAGGCCAAGGTTATCTGTGGAGGTAAGAAGAAGAACTGCGATAACACACTCGTTTCAAGATCATAGGAAGTAATACCCCTATTCATCGTGATAGAATCCATTTTCAGTGGACAACTCATTGTGGAGCTCCCCAACCCCACCGTTCCCCTGGCCCCAAGCAAAACATCCGGTTCCTGTCTCAGGACCGTTGCAGAGCAGAATGGGGTGCCCCCCCCCTCCAACTCCATTTTCACCGGCAATTAGTCCAGAAGGCACTATGTTCTGCTCTCGATGGACCTCAGCATACTGATTGTATGGTATTTCTTCGTTGAACTGACGAAGTGCAATAGTTACTGACAATTTATTGGCTAACGTTCGGCTAGTCGATTTCTTCGGAGCTTGTATCAGATCCATTGGACCAGCCAAATAAAAGCACGCTACAGTAAGACTTTAGATAGACCGTAGTCTGGAAGGGCTGTGCCTCAACTAACCTCGTTCACAGGGGTCGCTTATAAGGATTCTGGCGGTGCTCCAAGGGAGGGCAAGGTAGAATAATGGTAGCATATCTGTGCATCCCACTTGCAAAGTTAATCAGTGATATAGAAACTGTTTCAGCACCAGTTACGGCAGGTGAGCTTGAAATACCATTAAATGGAGGTCATGGGTCTAAACAGTGGGAGAAAGTAGAGTTTGGGTGAGAAGCACTCCGTTGGTCTCCCCAATACTGAAGATAAGAACAAATGCGCCTATAACACGTGATCGGCTCATTTGAATATATTCTCCTCTTTAAAAAACCGGAAGCACGTAGAGTGCAGACAACACAAATCAAGTGACGACGGCCTCGATGAAATGTAAATGTTTTCTGCCAATGAAATGATTAGCCAGTTGTAGTTGTATTCCTCCGGTTGTCACTAATTTGAAACTATAATTCACCATCTATTAGCTATCAATCACTATGGGTTACTAGTTACCATATCTACTTAGAGGTCCTCGTCACTTGTAGTGTGTGGTCCGTAGTTGACGCGCTTCTGGTTTTCCGAAGCAGAGGGGACTTCTGATAAGTGGTTATTGGTGGTGCTTTGGAAGTGCTTGCGGTGGTTCAAGGAAACGGTCCTGAATCAGGGAAATAGTCATCCTGTCTTTGACCGAAGGGTGAAGGAGCTCCAGGGTGGATTGAAGGTGCAAAAATTCGATAGGATGTGGAGGATGTGTGTGATGAAGGACATTCACCGGTCTCTCAATGTCCAAATTACACTTCGAATGAATCGTTCGCTTAATACCTTATTCTTAGTGTTAGAAAGTTCAAAGGAGTGCTCCCTTGTATAAGGATAAATTAACAAAAAATGCCCCCCCCCCACAAACTCCATCTTCACGAAATAGCGCATGACTGCCATGGTCAGTAGCGCCGAGAACTTCCACGGATATCAGACTGGATACTAGACTTTTGCTAGAACAAAACCGGGAAAAAACCGAACAATAACTGTTATCCGTAACTCATTGTATAAACACATTCAAATGCTTCTGCGATTACAAGGAGAAGCTAAATACATGGCTTATCACAAACGATCAATAAGCGTCGTGCACCTGATTGGTCACCACATCATGCTAGAAGATTGAGAAGGAAGAACTGATTGCAAATCAATCGCATAAAAAATGAGTGGAGAAGCAGTGGATTACATTGAACATCGCAAAGTTGAAATGTGTACCCGAAAAATCGAAAATTTTCCTAATTTAAGTAAAAAACCTTGAAAACGGTGAATAACCCAAAATGTTGAGAAAGAAAAGCATTCCTACCGTAACTACATCGCATAAAAACAGAATTTAAAAAAGAAACGAAATAGAAGAATTCAAATTTCAGGCTTTCCAATTGTGTGGAAGACCAGAGCCATAGAATGATTGCCAGAAACACTAGACGGAACGAGTGAAGCTAAAGTCTATGAATGTCGCCCTCGGTCTAGAAAAACCACCTGATCAGAGTCGTCCACCAATAACGAGGTGATTTTTCACTTTTTCATCGAAGACACATGTTTCGCTGCACGCCTGTTTCCTACTGGAAGGCCACAGGAAATTCTGGTTGTACATGATCGACACACTGGAGAGCATCAAAACAACACAGTTCCTTGGGAACCGAAGGGAGTACGAAGGAAGTGGGAACTCGATGGAAGAAGGAATAAGCCATAAGGAATTCTTTCGAAAGTTAAAGTATTTCGAAAACAGGGCCAAAAAATTAAGAAAATCATAAATTTGATCGATTCCGCACACAGTTCGAGATAACTGCTAAACCAAAGCTGTTTACGCAGTAAAATTTTGCGCAAATCGGGTGTGATGGCAGAGGTGGTAGCGCAAGCGAAGAAAGTATGTAGGGCACCACCTCAAACACTGAAAATATGTCCTTGTTAGGAATGATAGTGGTTTATGTGGTGAGACGTGTGAGTAACCCGTAACTGTATAAGTAGAAAAGGAAGTTTATTAACTAGGTGAAACCAACAACAATCGAACGAGTGACAAATATCACCGGAGGCGGGGACTGGGAGACCATCGGAGGTCCACAACAAGTGCACGGCGTACTCCTTTTCCAGCTTTGAGCCACAAAGGCTTTTTCCCTTGAGCCACGGGGCTCTCTCAACAACCCAAGCCACTAAGGCTCTTCTCAATGGGCCACTAAGGCGAGCTACTAGGGCTCCTTTGTCTGGGCCACTAAGACCAATCACCGCGTCACTGAGGCTACTTTTTTCCGAGCTTATGCCCTCTTTCTTACGGGTCGTACAGCTCAACCAGCCACACCGATGCGGCACCACACGGATGCCACTGGAATGCTGGAGCTTGATGCAGGTGCTCAGGAACACCAAAGCTCTGAAACACCGGACCTCCTTTTCTTGGGACCTTCCCGCGCAAATCGCTTCCCTCCGGCAAAGGTGGCCTCTCATGATCCCCCTCCCCCGACCCGCGATCTACCCTTATCACCTCCTTGTCAATGTACACCGCTCAGACCAGCTGATCTACAGCTGATCTCTCGAGGCCAGCATGTCCCTTTCTTACATCCTACTTTCTAGTAGACGAGTATACGAAACAAATGGAAACAAACAGTCCAAGAGACACTGGGCGTCGTGAGAGAGGAATTCAGGAAACGAGAGAGCATAGAGGACGAGTGAGACGCAACTCCGATGGGTTCAAAAGATTGACATGCCACTAAAAGTGGGTGTATATGTACAAATACATGGGCCACAAAAGCCGTTACCACGAGTTTTCCGTCCCGAAAGAGAGAGGACTCTCGAGCAGGGTGGGTGAGAACGGCTCGAGGGTAGTCTCTCTTTCCAGACTCGCCCGAGGAAATGGCAACGGCTCGTCGAGCAACCACTCTCGTCACCTGCGAACCTTCTGTGCCCTCCTTCTTAGGGGATTTTCAGTATGTCAAGGATTTCGAAGATCTTTTGAAATTACGGAAGTAAGGTTAATTTTCGTATACGTTTTAAGTATACATAGAGGGGGAGGGGCAATCAACGAAGATCTTTGGTTTCCGTACACAAATGGATTCAATCACACTTTGCTCAATTCAATGCGTGTGCTCTCGACTTAAAATTGAAGAGCGCATTTCACATCACAAAAAAAGACTTCATGGTGGCCATTTACGTGGGAGGCATCAGAAGAATTTGCCACGAAAACATGATGCACTGGTCAAGCGGGGTCCTAAACGGATCGTGTACCATTACGACGTTTTCTGGAAGGCGGGTTCCGAGGGGGTTGCATGCACTATTTGTAACTCAGCCTACTCCAGGCTTTGAGCTCAATGGAAGCTGGCCCACTATGGGCCGTGTGGTGCACATGGTGCGTCACGCCGCCACATGGACGCGAATTATCTGCTTGTTTACCCCATCATTTCCATGTTCCAAACATGCACATATACTTCCGTTTCGGATACCGAAAACATTTTGTGTAAAGCCACCCATCGAAATATTGGTGAGTTATAAATTGAAGGAAAAGAAGAGAGCCAAATTCGTGGATATATAGGGGGGCCAAAAAAAGAATTACTTCCACCCATGTTTGAAGCAAACTAAATTGCCCTTCCAAAATCAAACTAAATGAGCCCAAGTGAATATTGAAGAGCACTTTCTATTCCATCAGAAAAATTACATACATAGGGTTCCTCTACACCAACGACATCAGAAGATTTTCCCACGGAAACATGATGCACGGTACGATCTCAACGAGGTCGTCAAGAAACCATAGACCATTTCCACTACTCCGAGACGCTAGTCAAAAGCTATTTTGCACAGTCACAGCTAGTGTCTCTGGTGAACTCTTCACCACTTATCCGACTGAAGAAAATATGTAGCAGCTTCAGAATGGAGCGATTATTGAAGGCCTCCTTGAGCTCGACGGTGATGACGGATGACGCCATAGTCTGGAGACGGTGAAGGCAGTGAAGGTGGGCCTGCTTCTGCTTACGGAGGGCATCTAATGAATATGTCGACACAAAACTCCGAATTATAGCGACAGTCTTTGCAACAAAAAGTTTGATGATGTGCGTCATGGGCAAAGTGACTTTTTTGCCCCCCCCCTCCCGCTGTACTCTATGTGCAGCAGCTTGTAACGGGTAAATCCGTAGGAGGAAGTTGCTCGGGAAGAAAGTGAAAAAAGTAGCAGGAGCGGAAGTGAGCTGGACTGAGTAAAAAAAAAGGCTGGGAAAGGAAGGCCCAATAATCATCGGACATGAAGACTGTAAATGAAATACCATCTGCTTCTACCTTTTTCGGAAAACTAATCGGACTCCTAATTCCGATTTTGCAGCACCGACATTACGAGCACGCAGAGAGTACACTTGGCCCTCAAGGAGTCGCAAGTACAAGCTCGTTTTTCACGAAATGAGGTCGATCGATCGAACGAGTAACTGAACCTTCTCCACTTCCTCATGCCTTGTGCTCATCAAGGCGAGAGGAGCACAAAAACATTGGAATTGAACGGCGATAATTCATTGCAGCAATTTTAAAGCACACGACGATTTGGATGGTGGAATCCCGAAAGCGAATTGAAGAAGAAGCAAATTTTAAAGTGAAAAACTCGAATTCTTCGTAATTCACAGAGGCAGTTAGTGCGTGGGAATCGATACAATGAAGTAGGGCGGTGGTGTGGAAGGCTCGGGTCCGAACGGGGGAGCTGCCATGAGCGGCGACGACGGAGAGCAGAGAGTAGTTGGCGGCAACGACCGCTGTGGACAATCGACTCACCGAGAAGAATGGCTTGAAAAAGCCGAGACGAGGTGTGAAGGTGTCAGCACAGATGGCTGTCAAACATTTGCGAATGGTGTTTTTCTTGAGAAACTATGGGAAACCAGCTCTAAACCCTTGGAATTGAATCATCTAGAATTAATCAGGCTTCATGGAGGGGCGGGGGCGACAGCAATGCTTCTAGAGGTTGGGAAATGATGCCTCAGCACGGGGGGCCTAATAAAAGATCTATATTTTCGTCACTTTACCACAACTAATTCAATAAGTAAACTGCAGTGGTAGAAGAGATCTCGAGAAACGATCTGAACTCGAAACGATGGCCGAAATGAAAAAAATTCCTTTTACAAACCTTGATAGAATTATAAAAAAAATAAAGTAATAACGGATTATGCTGAGATTTTAGCTGGGAGAGCTTGAAGTCTTCAGAAAAGCAACATTCAAATGAGCTGAACGAGGTGACGGCTAGACTCAAAACGGCATAGGAAGTAATCCCTCTGAAATCGAGGAGTTCCACGAGAAGACGTGCGGGATTTAGGCCTCTGCAGGAGACGCGAGCAGGCCAGTTTTGAAATATACCCTTCTAATGGTTTTTTTTTTCAAATATTGTCAACTTGAGTTATTTGTGGGGAAGATTATTTAACCCATTCACGACAATGGCAGCCACCGGTGGCTGACACGAAGATGCTCACTTGGTGCATCCACCGATGCCCTCATGGGAAAAGTTTCAGCAAAAATTGTTGTTTTCTATTACTTCACCCCTTCGGAAAAGGGTCGCAAGGGACAATGACGGCCACCGGAGGCTGCCGTTTTGCGATCGTCCCAAACGGAGCTGGTCCGAACGGGCAGATTGAAATTCCTGCGGGGTCACGAATGGGTTAAGGGAACGTAAGAATCGGAAGCTGGACTACATATTTGATACTTAAATCAACCCTAAAATGAAATGACACCTATTATTATGAAAAAGTTGACATAGTAAACCTGAAAAACAATATAAATTTATTTAGAACAGAATAGACCTCAAAATACAAGATATATTAAAATAAAAAATCTTCCAGGGGAACGTAGATAACGATACGGTACATTCGCAAGAATACTGTGGCAATCCAGGTAAGAAGGTTAGGTTAGGTTAGGAGCACAGAGAAAATGAAAAGGGAACCCCGAGAATGGCCACTGAAGCCCCAATTTACGGCCCATCCAGAGAAGAAATGAATAATTATGAATGAGAAAATAAGTAGAATGAGTTAATTAGAAACAAGATCAGCCCTCTCTCAGAGCTACTTTTTGCCTCACCCGGGTGGTAACAGAACCGTAGGCAGGAGTGCAGTTGAAAACTGTGGTGAAAATCCAGTTTGGGGGGGGGGGCACTCCATTGGGTTGAGATAATAATGATGCGCTCATGATACCTTATCGGATCATTTTAGATGTACTTTCGATACTTTCGATAAGTTTCGGTGTTTTGTGGAAATGCCTTGAGATGCTTTCATATCTGTACCTGCCATGGTCCAAGGAAACGGTCCTGGACGACGGGGACGGACACTCTACCCAAGTTTAAGGGTGGAGGCGTTCTAGGGTGGTGACCACGTGGGAACAACTGGGCAGGAAGTGGGGAGATTGCGTGGATTTTGAGACACCCACCGGTCCTTATTAAATGTACATCACAAATGAGCCATTCGCATGCATGTGATAGATAGTCCGGAGAAGTGCTCTCTAGGTCAAAGGATAAAATAGCAAGGAGTGCCCCCCCCCCCAAAAAAACTGGATTCTCACCAAAACTATTCTTCATCATGAAAATAGAATCAGCTGGGGTAATACTGGATGGTGAAGGGGAACAAGTAATAGTTGAAGTTCTTGGAATGGCGGATGAAAGCTGTTCAATCTTGAAAGCCGAGCAATGAGTCAATTTCAGCAGTTCCGGAAGTGAAAATTACTGAGCAGAGAAGAAGCAGAAAGTGAGTGGCTGGCTGCAGTGGCTATCGCAATCCGGCAGTGGCGACACCGTGGGGAGGGGGGGGGGCAGTTGTGTCTCTTGTGTGGGTGAAATTCAGTTACGTCGAGCTCTCCAAAAGTGGAGGTCGGTTTTTCGCAACGGGGCAATCGCAGTAGCAGTAGCAGCAGCAGTAGCAGCAGCAGTGGCGACGACGGGACTCCGAGTCAGCCATCTAGCCGGCCAGCCAGTTCAATGCTGTGCTGGAAATCGAATAACGAGCAACGACGGGGATTAACTTCGACGAGGGCTCACTGACGACCCCCCGTGTCCGCCCTCGCGCGATTGATACTCGTCTGGCCGTCCGTCGAAGTGTGTCCTTCCTCACCGCTGCTTTCTGCGGGGCCGCTCATTCCTCTGCGTCCAAATATCCCTTCGCCGCTGACTGACGGCTACTCACTCACACTCACAGACGCATGCCTACCAAGCGCTTCTCCAAAAACAATCACTTTACCGCCCATCTTTCCAGGGGAGGGGGAGGATGCTGGAACTCGGAAATAAAGAGGAAGCTCCCCGAAAACCAATAGAAATAATACTTAACCTTATTGGGTTACAATGAAAGCTCTTCGGCCACGTGAGAGTGAAAACAACGCCAGGCGGAACTCTCGTGCCTCCTATCATACTTGAAAAATGACTCCGAAAAAGATGTGATTGGGCAATTGCATCAATTCGGCAGCAGATTAGATTGATTTCAGACAGCTGAGAAATCTATGGGGAACGGGAGGCGCTGCTGATTTATATCTTAGAAAAAAAAAACGCGGAAAAGATATAGAAAAAGTGTCAAGCCCGTCGACTTTGAACTGAATGGGTTAGCTGGGAACCCTAGCCCAGGGTGAGGTTATATCCCAGCTTTCTGGAGGAAACAATATGTATAAGTCAGATGCACAGATGCAGCACACAATGTGTAACATCACATTTGATCAGGATTCATGGTACTTTTATGATGTTCTACAAGCAAGCCGTGGTTTGGTAGTAAAAAGTTATTGACCAGCCTGGGAGCGCCTTTAATCTGCCGCAAGTGTATACCACCTGCTTCAATAACCTTGTGAGGCTGGTCAGCAGCCTATTGGGCTACTTAGCATGAAAAATGTAGGCCAGCAATTCCCAAAGAAGGTTGAGAGAAAGGTGCTTTGTATCGAATGGGATTGGCAGTGCATTCTCGAAAGGGCTGGGATCAAGACCAAGTAGGCGCCGTGGGAGTCGTATGGCTTGCTCTGTCTTGAGACGGGTAAGCAAACCAGCTCGTTTGGCGTTTCTGCTGGGGACGTATGCTGGTTGTTGGAGAGGAATTGGGGCCCCATGGTCGACGGGCTTCTTCAACTCGGTCCTTTTAACCAATCCAGCTCTTTTGGCGGAGCTGCTGACGTAGCTGCACCACTTCCGTCATCACTCTCCTGCCGTAACCCGACCAAGTTCAAGTAGTCCGTTGACCTGGGGAATCCCAAACCCTCCACAACATTCAGCATACTGCCCCAGCAGAAACACCAAACGGGCTGGTTTGCTCACCTCGTCCTTGTGGAACTTGAGAGGACCTCCTGGAATGGTTTGCCAATGATTTTCTTCAATCCGAATGACCGAGGGATGGAATTGCACAAATCTGGAGGAAGTATGCCGGCGATACTGGAAACGGGACGAGAGGGAGACGGTGGCTTAGGTTAGTCCTTATTCTGAGCTAATCCATAACCACCCTTGACACTCGTGATGAAGACCTTCAAAATTTTCCATTGAGATTAGGAAATATTCAAAAGTCGTGTTTCACAAGAATGCCAGGCTATGAATAAAACTTTCGCCCCAGACGGGACTCGAACCCGCACCTTGAAAACCTTGAACATGCCCGGACAGCAGAAGACGGGACTCGAACCCGCACCTTGAAAACCTTGAACATGCCCGGACAGCAACAGACGGGACTCGAACCCGCACCTTTTGCTGTCCGGGCAAGTTCAAGGTTGTCAAGGTGCGAGTTCAAGTCCCGTTTGGGGCGGAAGTTTTATTCACAACCCAGCATTCTTGTGAAACATTCGCAATGCGAACTGCGGCGAAAAATAGCAGTTAAAAATCAAAAACAAGTTAAAGAGTACTCTTTTTTCGTTTTTTTTTTCAAAAATTGTGATTTTCAGAATTTCCATGAGTTTTCGTTTTTGGAAACACCGTTGTGCACCGCTCGCCAGCTCCATGGATTGCCGGAGAGAGTGACATAGGCAGAGTCAAAGGTGTGTTGAGGAATCCTCGACGTGTTCCCGACACCCCGACAGGAGGGGGGGGGGGGGTGTCGTGTTTGGCATGTTTGGTAGATGGAAGCAATGGGATCATCACCGACGAAGAACTTCAACAGCACAAACATCAAGAAGTGATCGATGCCATGCAAGCTGCAAGCTGCGCGAGCCAATATTTCCAATAACAATTTTATTACGCGCACACATAAAATTTCATAGCTGGAAATGGTCCGCGTTGTGATATCATGCTACCTCAGTAATTCAATACGACAATTTTAAAAAAATTGGAAATTTACAACCTCCGAGGGACATTTGATCTTATAAATGAGCCAGGAATATGAAAGGAAGTGAAGCTCATGGCGCGTTCCTGAGTGGGTCCAATCAGTTGTGCACGTCCAACTACGGCTATCTGAAGAAAATATCGATTCAGGGAAAAATCGAGAGGTTTTCGAAAGGTTCCGTGTGAAATTGCAGTGAGGAATCCAAGAAATGCACCATATTCACGTTTTAATCGTATAACTCGAAAGCGATGTGCTTTCCATAAATGTAGGAAAGAAGCTACTACAACATTGAGATAAGAGCATTAGAAACTTATGAAGGAGATGGATCTTGGCCAATGGGGCCACTTCTTTGTCCTTGAATTTCCGCACTCATCGGTACTGCATTTCTCGAAGCTACCGCTCTCTCTCTCTCTTGCAGCTAAACTGCAAGAGGCTCATTGTCAGACCGCAAGAGATGAATGTGCGGCGGCGATAGCGGGGCGGAGACAGCCATGCTAGATCGCCGGTATCCATCGCTGCGAAATGCTTGTCGGTCTCACCAGAAAGGGGTCCATCTGCCTACCCGGAGGTTAGTTTACCCCCATTCCACCCCCGACCTTATCGTGGTTCTTCTGTGAAACGTAAGCTCCATGTAGGTTATCGGTATGATTATGGATAATTGGACAAGATTATTTGAAAATGACAAAAGCTATAAGAAAGAGGGCTACGTCGCGAGCAGTTGCTCGTCCATGCAGCAAATTACCGAACTTCTTGACACGAGTGCTAGTTTACGAGCAGTTTAGCTTTTTTGTTGTTGCTTCAGTGCTAGGATCAACTGGTGCACGAGAGGCAGACTTGTTCAAAGCTCCACATGTTCTGCGCGATCACAACACTGGGTTACACTGACAAGGAAAGTCCCTGGAGTCGCCATGGCCATTCGAGATGAGATGTATACCCACGTATGCAGCTTGGAACGCTGACCTCGAATCTGGCTTCCAAATCTGCTAAACGATTCGGAGAGAGAAGTTAGGGGGTGGTTCCACCGCTGGGGTCCAGTTCGTAAAGCGAATGGACAAGGAAGGATTCGTGCCTCGGTGGCGCAGCCGGTAAACAATCGGACTAGCAGGAGCAGCACCAGGATTCGATTCCTTGATGCGTGCGCTACTTTTGCATCTGTCTTAAAACGATTTCTAAATGCTTGCAAAACAGTTTTCGTGCCACTTCAACTATTTGTACACCCCAGTCCTTTTTTTAGTCCTTTTTTAAGCAAGTTTCTGGGAGAAATTTCCACTATGACTTGTACAAGTATGTTTTCCATATAATTACTAATCTGAAGCTTTATTTAATGCACTTTACTGTGACGCATCAGAAACACTTGCTGACAACGAGCACATGTGATAATCCAATACAAAATGGGTGAAGCTTCTCACAGTGTGAGCATCGAATAAAGAAAAACTCGCTGCAGCCATCACTATCGCACAAATTCTGGAGCACGCCAAAGAGGTCGCCATCTAGCGATCCGCCAAAGATTTTGAATTCCTTCATACTGAATTTTGAGCGCTTGGAGAGGTTACGTGCGTCTTCGCAGAGTAATGCAGGCAAGGAAGAAGTTTCTCGCAGAAATTTGCTCAAAAAAGGACTACTAGGGTGTACACATAGTTGAAGTGGCACGAAAAACTATTTTGCAAACGTTTAGAAATCGTTTTAAGACAGATGCAAAACTAACGCAAGCATCAAGGAATCGAACCCTGGTGCTGCTCCTGCGAGTCCGATTGCTTACCGACTGCGCCACCAAGGCACGAATTTTTGCTTGTCCATTCGCTTTACGAACTGGACCCCAGCGGTGAAAACACCCCCCCTAACTTCTCTCTCCGAATCGTTTAGCAGATTTGGAAGCCCCGATTCGAGATCAGCGTTCCAAGTTGCATACGTGGGTATACATCTCATCTCGAATGGCCATGGCGACTCCAGGGACTTTCCTTGTGAGTTACAGGGACAAAAAATCGCACTGTGCCTATCAATCTCTTTTTGTATGCGCCGTGCATTCTATAAGGGTAGCAGTGGCAATTGATGAAAATTGACAAATGCCATGGCTTTGAGGCGATATACGAGTCAACTCCCATACAAGTCTGTAATTCGCTAGTTGACCCGGAAGGACAAAAGGCGCAGTTGACTTGGAAGGCCGTTCAGTCCAGAGTTCGACCCTCCGATCTATGCTCGTCAGAAGATGCGTCACATCGTGTTAAACTCCAGTAAGTTTTGAACCTGTTTAAGCTTCAAGATTAATTCAAATGCACATTGGGCCATTGCTTTGATGGAACATTACCTTCTGTGAATGAGGGGGCTGAGTCTGCAACTGTAGAAGCAGTGGCACTTTCGTAAATAAAAGCAACAGTCTCAGCAGGGTTTTAAAATTTCTATGATATGGAGTGAAAATGATGCGCTGGTCCCTAACAAGACCATAGGAAGTTTTAGTAACCAAAGAATCACCTTAGGAAGCCGCAAAGAAGCCAGGAAGACGCCGTAGACAAGGGCAATCGCGAATATCTCAGGGAACGCTGGCGGCGAAGCAAGCTAGATCAGACGCTCAAAGGCCTCGCCGGCGGCTCTTCGTTTTTTCCTTTACCAGTCAATTCCTTACCTACAACTTGATCACCGTCCGCTTAACTCCTTGAGTTCGTTCTGAGACTGTTGCTTTAAAGGAGGACTCCACGGAAAGAACAAAGGTCGAAGAAGGGAGAAACTGCCTAGTAGGGGGTTCGGCAGACCTCTTGAGGGTACGGGCAGACATGCAATCGGCAGCGGAAGATTTGACCTTGGAGAGCTAGCATGGCGAAGTCTTGGCGGGTCCGACTGTCTCCGCACACCGTCTGTCTAGTCACCCGCCACAGGTCTATACGCGGCGAGTGATTAGATAGCAGAGAGAGCGCTAAATTGAAGAGGGCACAGCGATGGGACTCGCATCACTGCTGAGATCAAGGGGAAGGAAAAGTTCCAATTTCTTGGGTTCTGGGCCGTTTTTCATGGTTTTTCCTTATTCCTGGTGCCACTCACCATCTCCAACTTAACTTTGAATTGGTTGCTTTTCCATCGTGAATTCTGCCCTTAATGTAAAACTGAACAGAATGAATTTCAAAATGGTCAATTTTTAGGCAGTTTATAAACTTTTCCGGGACACATGAGGAGCTCAAAAACACTGCTATTAGTTTGTTTTGTTTATCAATTCTTTGTCATTGCAACTTTGCACGTCAGTTAATAGTGTTGGTACGTGGTTCTGTAATAATCCTCAAAAGGCAGGCAATTTTTTCTATTTATGGAATTGTTTCTTTATTTACTCAGTCACATATTGCAAAACATCTGAGGGTAAGCAATTCAATCAACGATTTCAGACAGAATTTCACTTTACCATGAAAGAAAACATGGCGCAAACAAAAAACACTAGTTTGGAACTTGTTAATAATGACTAGCAAATGTTAAGACATTCGGCTAATGTAAGATCAATGTGTTTTCAGGATGCGCTGCGCATTCTTTTCCATGCCGAACCTTGATGGCCTTTGAGTACGATTTAGCTGAGTTTCTACATTGGCTAGCGCCCCTGCGATGGCCAGCTTACGTATAGGGTGGGCAAAAATTACGGTAACAGCGCTGTCAAAACAACTCAAACTTTTCCAAACCTAATAAATGCATCTGCCTGAAGGGACTTCCGAGAGAATCCATCGGACACACAAAAAGAAAGATTGCCTGTATACAAAGCAAATATTGTGCACTACTGATACGGCAAAGCTTTCCCAAATTCATGACATTAAACGAGTAGCAACCTCATCCTCCAAATTTGAATCAAATGAGTTGCTTTGTGTGGAGTCTACTGAATACGATGGGCTGTTATAACTATCACTGAAGAATCAACAAACTGAAGGAGAGCCAGGGACAAGCTTGATGCCACCTACCTACACAGTGCGCACTTTGCGTTCCCGAGATGACTTCGCTCAGAGATCAACGTAGACCAGACAGCGACCAATCCGAGAAATGATGTTGTATTCTGTTTGGTTACTTCCATCGAATACACTGTTGTTGTCAACTTGTATCTTTTTGGCCGCATTGCTTTTCCATAGCCACTTTATTTTGTTACCGTAGTTTTTGTCCACCCTGCAGTAACATGTGGTTTTGCCTTCCCTTACGAGTATGATACCATTCATCAAACCGCAAAAAGTGGAAAGCTTAGGTAAAATGGAAGGAGAGGGAGAGTAAGTTCATGTATTTGACCTCTTGACCGTGCTCGATATAACCGTTATTCCTGGGGAGAAACGTGGATCTAGGAAACGTAATCACCATCTGCCCTAAGAAGTGCCACCTAAATCATACCAAATTTCTTCGGGCTCACAAAAAAAATAGGAACAGAAGTTCTCTGACACACTTTTGCGTGAGACCCGTCTTCGGTTTTGTCGATTGCGGTGAGAGGAGCGATTCGGGACGGATGGTGAGGGGAGAGGCAGTCGCGCAGGGGGTCAAGGATTTGCGCCGATCGTCTTTTAACATCGCTCACGACATTCGTTCGTTTTCATGTCCGACCAACTCTGTTCCCGTTCAGTTTCCGATGTCACATTCATATTTCAATAGAAACTATGGCCACCAGTTATTTCACCTAACCTTCCCTTGTCTAGGAGTGTGCGAATGAAATCTTTCAGTCAGCTGGTTTCCAGATCGTTCCCTTCAAAACTAGGTCATTGGCGTGGAATCGATACACTCGCATTCCAAGTTACTACTAGACTGACCGCACTGTAAGAATCATACAGGGTGGCTACTAAATATTGGCGCATGATTTATAGACCATATTTTTACAAAGAGCAGCTATTCCATATTTACAGGTTTATTTTTACATACAATAAAGCATAACAATACTTCTTTGAAGAAGCTGCTCGGAATGGCTTCCTTTGGTAGCGATACGGGGTTCAAGTCTAGTCTTAACTGACATCACGGTGGGCCGCAGAATGCTGACGTCGGAATACTTTCGCGCACTCTCCAAGAGATCCTCCAAGTACTCCAAACTTCGACGTTGCATAAAAGGCACCTCTTGCTAAAAGAAGCCTCATATCGCGAAATTCGTTAGGTTCAAGTTGGGCGAGTTCGATGGCCAAATATCTTGTGACCAGCGTCCTGGAAAACGACGGTCACACAGCTACAGCGTAGATTTTGCGGTGTGTGCAGGCTCCCAGTCTTGCTCAAGAATACAGTGACGTCCACTAAAAGTCGAAACAGTCCACGGACGGAGCATGTCACGTATAACCGTTTCCCTGTACATCTTGGCGTTAGTTTTGATGGATTTTTTCACAAAGACAATTTGTCCCGAAAAATTGTGAACTGGTCGACCTCAGTGAGGCCATCCACGGATCGCGCATCATTTCGACGTTTTGTGGAAGCGGGTTTCGAGAGAGTAGTCAGAGCCAATGTCTTCCGGAAACCATCCAGCAGTGAATCGGTTCAATAAATTCCAGAAGAGCTACAGGCTGAAGCAATTACGGTAGGTCTCCTTAAGCTCGGGACGATGGCAAATGGCGTCATATTCTGAAGACGGTAAAGGCAGTAAAGGAAGGCTTCTGTCTGCGTATAGAGGGCCATACGAGGAATACCTGATGTAGACCTTCCGCCAAGGACGCCAATTTTTGCGACGAAAAAATCGCTGAAGTTCGACATGGGCAAATATAGTAGCATTATTTGCCCCCCCCCCCGCCCTCCTCTGTACGCATAGCACAGAGTCGAATCGTCGTAAGTCGTCGTCAACACTTTGCCAGCCATTTTTCGTGCTTGCGTTCCCTTTCCCACGTTCTTTTATTTAATTTGTGGACAATACCGCGACATAACTATTAGTTACGGGATATCTGAATGACGCTTTTCCCAGTTCAGGAAGTGCGGAAGCGATTACCATACCAAATCAACATCTCGGAAAGTCTTTTTTGCTGATTTATACTGTGCTATATTTTGCTCATAAGTTCCTATTGTTGGTTCTCAATCTGAATTTCTCCTAATTTTTATACTTTGTTTGAAATCTCCCGTGTCCATTGTGCAAATTCGCATATGTGTAGCAAATGCGCTCACTGTCGGGCTGGGAGCTGCAAATTCCGCCAACCAAACCAACGTTGCTTTTGTTGGAAGGACTACTACCGTTTGGAATGCTCGTTGGGTTTTCACAGCTTCCTTAGAAGACAGTGAAGTTTTGAAA
>KZ344986.1:761727-773631 GCA_002352805.1 Teladorsagia circumcincta
GAGGGACGCGGCGTGTGCTTCACCTCCCTTCATATTCGTGGACTCGTTTGGAAGATAAAATCCCCTTCGGAACTTCGAAGTTTAGGAGTATTTAAGCTGTCGTAATAAAAATTGAGGTAGCTTAAAATTACAATCATTTTAAACCATGAGAAGTTTATGTGTGCGGAATAGCTTTGTTATTGCACGTGTTGGCTTGCAGCTTGCACAGCATCGATAACTTCTTGATGTTTTTGTTTTTTTTTGAGTCTTCCGACAGTGATGATCCTATTTTTTTTATCCCCCCAACGAGCCAAGTACGACCCCCCTGTCAACCTATCGAGGATTCCTCAACGCACGCTTGACCCTGGGGGGGACATTCATGTTAGTGAGTCAATTATTGTCCCCTGTCCTAGGCTTAGTCCTAGTGACACTTACCATCGGCCCTTCTGTGATGTCCCCCTCAAGAACATGAGCGCCTTTAAAAGTTTTTAACGAGTATTCAATTTCGGTAAAAAATGTGTGGACCTGTGCTGTTCCAATGAGCCATTTGCTTTAGAGGCGACGATGGTGGTTGCAATTTTCTTCCTTTTGAATCTTTTCTGTTCATGAGGACGTTTCAGAGCAGCCATTTCAGTTACTTTTGATAAGCCTGCAAGCTTGGTAAAGCAACAACCCCAAATCAAGTTTATTGACCAAACTAATGCGTAATAGTCCAGCGCTAACGTAATCGATTTATGGACAGCTGATAACAGTGCCCAGTTGATTTTCCGTAATGTCTACGGATGGCTCTGAATCGAAACGGTAATTTAATCTTTTTATTACTTTTATTCTTCAGTTGTTCATATCATGACATCGCCAATTGGCCGGAGAGGGCTTTTGGTTCCAGCTTCCTCCGATCACATGGCAATTCCGAATTTTTGTGATAAGCTGGATTTTGATGGCACAATTTCAAATTTACTAATACAATATAATATACTAATTATTACGGAATTACCACCAGATTAAGTTAGGTTGTAAGGAAAGTTTCGGCCGTTTCCGGCAGTTCAAGTTTCATGCCATTATTTCTAGCTAAATTTTCAGCACACCACTATCACTTGCAATCATTAGAAAGTGCGTTTTTTCCTCTATACATACAACTGCGCCGTAAGCTTTGCTTCAACAAGGGAGGCCTTTTCGAGCGACCCCTCCTGCATATTGTAGGAACGCATGTTGGGAACACAAAACCATGCTTCGTTTTGCTGAACGGCTTTGGCAGTACCAAAAAAGAAGTGTAAGGTACTGTTGCTGGTTCGATCCCTCTTGGGGACTAAATTTTGCATTTGCGTTGGCGGCTATTTGTTGGCTACAACGTTAACATTACATCCGATTTCGATATTCAGCGCCTTTTGGCATCAACCTGTAGGCGCCAAACTAAATGTAATATTTAGTTCCCAACGGGGATCGAACCAGCAACAGTACTTTATACTTCTTCTATGGAAACCATGCGTTGAATACGCCCAAATCAGTACTGGTCTTCTCACTGTTTCGAGCCCATTTGGTTCCATCAAATGTTTCAGTTGTCACCCTGTAACTGTAGATAACTTAAAAAGCATGGAAAAGACAATGAGGAGGGTCGTGAAAGTCACGTTCCGTAGGGTCATCGGGCCTTCTTCTGCAATCTTTCATCAAATGGAAACGACCTGTTTTCTGTTCGTATTGTGAGTTGCAATGTAGAATAGATGCTCCTCAATAACCTATGAACTTCGGCTGGGTAGTCCAATCACGACTAGGGTCAACAATATTCAGCAAAGGTGAAGATGCCGAACGAGGAGAGGGTTGTTGTGCATGTCAAGCGGTCTAAAGCAGGCGCAGCTTTTCGAGCGGAGGCGGAACTGTAATAGTGGGACAGTGGGTTTGAGTCGAGATATGCACATTTGAACTTTAGGGACCGAAACGGCTAGAACTTTCTTTACAACCTAAAATGAGCAAAAATGAAGGAAATATCGGTGGAAGAGGCTTGGCTCAGTTGCTGAAAACTTGCTTTGAAACTTTTCCGGTGGCAATTAATGTCTTCAAAAGAAGTCTTACCTTCCTGTAACCAACCATAAAAATCACAAATGCGGAAGTGTCGGCTCATTTGCTTGCATGGCCAATTATTCTCTCTTCATATATAAAGGAAACCGATCATCCCTAAAAAATAGATCCATCCTTAATTTTATGTTGCTATTGCAGATTGTTCTAATAATCTTCCGATTTCCAGGAAACGAAAGGTGAACATTGTGGAGGAAGAATGGGGTGATGATGTCTCGATCATCTCTCGCAGTGGCAAAATCTCAGTAAGTAGCCAGTTTCTTACAAATTCTAGCTTACTCGAATCCAAACCGCTCAAACCTTTTACTGCATTCGCTTTTCTAGCTGCATTCACGCGAAATTCATCCAGTTTTGTTACAGTAGCTGAAAGAAGGCGTGGTACCGTTATAATAGTGTTATGAGTATGCTGGTAACATTACAACCTAGTTACCTTAGCCATTCTACATAATGCGAAAAAGTATTAGCTTGGTCCATGAGTCTTGTAACAAACTGACTAAATTTTTATTTTAATATTTTTATTACTCTTTTCTCCATTCATCCAGCACGATACACACCATCAATATCTGCAACCTATTGGAAATGCACCAGAAGCTGTTCGATGCCTCTCTTATAGAACTTCGTGGCATACTGGTTGAAGAACGATTGGATGTCGATTTGACATCACGATGGTTACAGTAAAATTTCTTTAGAAGATGGTCGCGAGAGTGAAGGAAGTAGGGTCATGGTAGCACGAGGTCAGGGCTGTGAGGTGAATGTAAAACAGCTCTCCATTCGAGAGCTCTAAAATTTCACCGGATTTTCTTAGCAAGGTGTTTCAACCGTGTCGTATAAAAGTGGTCTTTGGCTTGTATTTCTTTCGTATCAAAGATGTTGCAACCAGCTGTAGATGGTTGACTTCCGCAGCGACTGAGACATCTGCAGGAGGGGGTTTCTAGAGTTCAACTCCTCTCGTATTCCAGCAAAAATCCAAAAAGGCCCGACACAGACCAGGCTGAACTTTAGCAGTCAGAACTTTCAAAGCGTTTGAGTTCGACTACCGCCGCTTGTTTATTTGTTAGCACACTTTACCCTATCCTCATTATCAGCAACTGTGATGGAACTCTAATCGAAACAACCATAGTAAGTCGACTTGAATATGACGATGTCAGATCGTGTTTGGAGCTGACTCGGGCTCAAGGCATGTGGGATCGAAACTCTGATTTCCCGGATCTTCACAAGTCTTTGGAGATGCCTCAGTGCTGCACTCTTGTCGCATCAGTACTGCTCTGGCAAATGAACGATAGTGTATCCAGGTGTAGGGTCGCTTTCAGCAGCGTCACGTAGAGCATCATGACTGCCAGTCACGGGATGGTTCGAGTGTGGACCATCTTCAAATAAAAAAAGTCGACGCTAAGTAGAGGAACCGTCGGTGCACCATGAATTGGGAGAGCGTGCCCTTCTCATGTGCTGGTTAATCCTTGATGTAGCCTGACTTGCGGAATTGCTGGATTCAAAGCGGTGGTCGCAAAAATCAAGGGCACGAAGAGCTTTGCGCATACTCGGTGGAATAGTTGTATTAAATAGCGAGACAGTGAGCTGGTCGGTTGGCTGGAACTGCAAAAGTGGATACTGCCTCGCTGAACATGTTGTTGAATTTCTGGGGATCTCAACAAAATTTCCTAGCATTCAATGTAATTTGTTGCAAGACTTATGGACCAATCTAATATTTTGAGAAAGCGTGGCATCACCTGAGAAACCTTCCTGGTTAAAGTTGTCCGTAGAATAATACTGTAATCGAGATTCCTTGCAGATATCGCTAAATTTCATTATTTCTCGATGGACTTTTTAGGTGGGAACGATCGTTCTCAAACTTTGCCTCGCTCTCATTTTCATCGGATCAGCCATCGGTGCGATAGTCTACGCAGTTATCAATTGTAAGTGATTACGTCATTTCGTCGGGCTTTTACAATTCGACGCCGACTTTTTATGGCCTCAGTCCAGTATAGTGCAAAACTAGATTAAAAAAATCAATGGGATAGAGCGAGCACGCTGCAATTGAAAATGGTAGTATCGAGTGATCATAGAGCCAACTATTTCGAATTTGTATGCAGTAGCAGTTGCTAATGCACAGGGGCATTAATCCGTTCTACACTTGACTCGACTTGTCCAGGTAGGAGCGGGTAACGGTACCCCAGACACGCAATTTATTGGTGATGGATAAAAGCCCGCGAATAGGGACTTCCTTCTTGTGTCGGGCGGATTGGCGGAAGCTAGAAGACGAGGGGCAGCGGGCATGTAGATCTGAGGACCGTGACGACGGCGTCCAGACGAGCGGTGGTGGTCCATGCAGCAGCACCAATACCCATCGTTCCCGCACCGTCCCATCGGCTCCGCCTTCTGTGACCGATCTCGAAGCAGGGAAAGCCTGGAATTTCCAGTAGGACTTCGGTACATTTTCACGGAACCCAGCTCATAGTGAAGCTCATCAAGCACCATCGTGGTGATTAAGCTCGAACCTTAATCGATCTCTACGCAACCTCTACTTACACAAGGTGAATGTCCGTTTAGTGCTCAACGTTGTGATAGAAAAGCAGAAGTTGTCTATTGTTCGTCTGTTTGTCTGTCTGTCCGCACTAACTTTATAAAATGCCTCAAGAATCACTTGAAGAAGCTGGATTAATAGGCAGTGACATTTAACGCTACATTTTGCTCTGAAGGTGGTGTAGTGCTAAGGTCCGGGGTCAGATCTCACATCAAATCTTGCCTAGGTCATCCAAGCCTTCCGTATCGCGGGGTTGGTCCTTTCGTACCATACTCATCTGGGAGGATATGAAAATTGATAACTACATAAGCTGACCCCGCAATTCATAGTATAGGCCAAACCGCGTCAGGGCGATGTCAGACTTTCGAATGTCAGACGATTCGAGCGACTCGCTAGAGATTCGCTGGATACGAGCGTTGCGCCAGCGATTCGGACGTTGCACCAGCGAATCGAACTTCGCACTGGCGATCGAACTATGTACCAGCGACTCAAGAGTGGCGGGACCCAACGTTCAAAGGAAGTCACTCTGTGATTATTGTCCAGTGAAGCTCTCTAAAGTGGCGAGACTATCTTTAAACGTTGGGTCCCACCACTATTGAGTCGCTGGTACTAGTTCGACTCGCTGGTACATAGTTCGATTCGCTGGTGCAAAGTTCGGTTCGCTGGTGCAACTTTCGATTCGCTGGCGCAAGGCTCGTACCCGGCAATTCGCTAGCGAATCGCTCGATTCGCAAAGTCTGACATCGCCCTTGAAAGGCTACCGCGATTCTGAATGACGCTGAATGCGTGGCGCATCACAAAGGAACCTGTTCGAGCCAGCAGCCCTTTAGCTTTTTATTTGCGGGGAGGGGGTGAAGTCAGTCCAAATTCAGTGTCTTCATAATTACGGGAAATCGATGCCAGGTAACTGATCTCGGAAGTATGGAAAGCCTGGACAACCCGGGTAGATCTATGGTATCCATTTCTAACCACCGGACCCAGTTCATCATAAACGGCAGCACTTAGCCATACCTTCTCGAATCATACTTTTGAATTATTTCATTCAGCAGAGGAGAGCCAAAATCAGCCTCTTGATGCTAATGCGACTCTCTTCTTTCCTTATAACATCAATCAGCAATGCTTCAATGGCACATTGACGATGGAGTACAGAACAGGCAATCAGAATGAATATACGGTAAATTTTCATACTTCGTGAAAAAGAATTCGAATTGGTTGATCAGAAAGTATAGGTTTGATTTGTCAGACCCATTTACTTTTCTTGCTTTAACCCTGCTAGCAGTTTTTCGGTTTCCGTTAGTTTTTTTTTCATATGATTATTTACACAGAATAGTCATGTTTAGTACACTTCATACGGAACCGATTGGGTACAAGATGCCACCAAAAAGCGATTGTACCACCGTGTAGGACTGACGTCAAACGACTGGCAATATTCGTACTACGTATTTGAAGACGTAACATATTTCCAAACGAAATTGCGATGCACAAGGATGCAGCAGAGCTACGAAGATTTCATTGAGGGGTCAGTTCTTTTCACAATTTTATCTAGTTTTCAATTAGCGAATAAGCTTTGTCAATGATACTGTCAGCTCCTGTTGCAGTGAACTGGTATCTTTATCCGTTTGAGAACATCTCATTGAAAATTGATTGGAACCAAAAAAGCTGAAGAATAAAGCTTCCGGCGCTATTTGATCCCTTTTGGAATGCGCCAAGCATTCTACTTCCATTTAGAATCGTAGTAGCACTTGAATGCAGTGCGGCATACATGATGACTCGCAAGGGCAAGGTGATGTACAAATCACTGTTTGTATCCTTTCAGACAAGTCTGGTGCCAGTTGACCGGCCAAGGAGGGACGGAACGCTTGGCTGGCCTGGACGAGATTCGATCCAAGATTTGACCGGGGGCTGTGCACGGTGAAATGGCGTCACTTTCCATTACCCGTCCACATTCTCCCTATGAAAACAACGGATCCCGTAAATGTGATGAAACACAGCCATAAGTCAGGTGGAGAGCCAAATGCAGTGTTGGTAAATCGAATAAATCTGATTGGCTTTCTTTTAACTCGTTACTATTAGAAAAGCTTGAAAGCACATCCTACTACCAAGCTGTATTGAGCGTGTTCGACAATGAAAGTATTGATGGGAGGTGGATCAACAACAAATGTAAAAGGAACCATAGAAACGCACCACCATAAACTTGAAGGCCTCCTTTTCTGCAAGGTCGACCATGCTTGACGGAGAGACATGGTGCGCAGAGAGAGAGAGAGTAAGCTAGAGACCATACGAGCGGCCTCGCATGTTCCGGACGAGATACAATGTAAGCAATGGATGTTGGGGAGGAGCTGACGGTCTTAGTGATGGGATGGGTGATGGGTAACTTACACGGTCCCATCCCGCTCGGATAACTATTTTCTAAGACTCCTTGTGGCCGTCGGCAAGAGGGACCTGTAGACAGGCAGAACGGTGAAGCGTCGGCAGGCTCATGGTGTGCTACACTACGTTGCCCAGCGGGTTTGTAGGAGCCATTCCCTTCTTGCCCCAAGGCAACATCGCCGCGTTGCCCTCTAGAGATCCACCAGGCGGCGGCTCCAACGATCAAAACCCACAAAGAATAAGTGAATGGCTTGACTGTGGGGATAGCCACCTGTGCAAGGAACGAAGCAATTTTTCCAAGTGAGAACGGGTTGGGTGCGCCGTGCACACGACATCGTCGCACCCACGCTGAGGCCTTGACCTGACACACTGACTCGTTTTGAACAGTTCTGACGGGGGTCGACCCAGGTCAACCGTCCGTTCGCATCGTACGAGAGGGTCGCATTTTTGGTTTCGGGAAGTGGAGTCACATTCTGGGGTTGAGAAAGGTTATCATAGTGGACTTGAGGATGACTGAGGTCGTAAAAGGGGTAGCATTTGGACGGGTTTTTAATGAGTTTGGTGGAAGTTTCACAAAAGTAGTGAGAATTGGGCAAAACTAGGCGAAATTGGACAAAATTGGTGTCTGCCGCTTCATGATACCAATTCTCCCCCTCCACGCGCTCCCGCGCTTGGAGGGAAAAAAGTGGGCGGAGTTGGGCTGTCGACTGGTCTCAGAATCGAATACTCTGTAAACAACCATAATGGTGATGGTGATGTTCGGAGAAGGGTAAAGGATATTGTATTGGGAAAACCTTCTAGGACCGATGGGGGCCGCAAAATTTTTGAAAAAGCGCGACATGACGGTTAACCCTGGCGCTTACTCCGAGCTGGAAGTATGCAGTAGTACTTCTTCAGGCGCTTAAATGTCTGATAACAAGCTCAACTGTAATACCACCAATTCAGGATGGGACTGACTTATATAAGAAAACAGCGCGATGAACAAGTCTCATTGAATGGCCACTATAAGGAGGTGATCGTCTACGAAGGTGAACCACCCGCGGATGTCGACATCAATGGAGAACATCCAGTACTCATCAGAGGATATTCGTCCGAACAAAGAAGTAACTTTTATTTATCTTCTTTATCTGATTATTCATTGTTTATGATATATTTGCAGCTGAATTTCCCTCGATGTAAATAGCAGCATCAAGTTCTTGTAATGATTCTTCAAGCAATACGTGGTTACTGCACCTCTAGTACCCTTTCTTTGCGGCAAATTCATGAAGCAAGGGTTAGCAAACCAAAGTTGCAGACAGCTCACCTATCTGAGAACTTCAAATAATCTTGCGAACCACTTACTCTTGCTATCTCCTCCATGCCCACGATATCGACTGATTAGTTCAATCTAGTAGGGTATAATCTAATATCAGTATCAGAGGCGCGTGAATGTCGCTCGAGTAAAATCGAAGGGTAATATCCAAACATTGGCAGTGAGGCGTACACCGAGGCTGCTCACTTTGAGATCATGAGCACGGAAAATGAAGACTTGAAGCGCCGATGTAATCAGAGCGTGAGGATAGGGAATTATGGCGCTCCAGCATATGACAGTGGTTTACGCTCAGAGGCGGAGTTTCGATTAGAAAGCACCCTATCAGAATCCAGGTTATGGTGGTCAATGGTCAGGCCGAAGAAGAAATCATGAAAATTGGCGTAGAACTCGAGAAATGGGATCCCTTTCTTACCTGTTGATCTCCTCATTGATGCGTCACTTATCGGTGCTGCTCTCTAATGCCACCAGCTCCCTGCCGAACAGCTAGAGACCTGCGGCGAATGGCTAGCCAATCAGTGGGCGTGCCGCGTCGATTGCGGCGCGGGACGGCATGCTAGATCGCCGGAGGCATATCTGCGACACATTGCGTGTCCGTCCGCACCCTTAAGGGCCCGCCTGCCCCACATTGTGCAAGTTCCCTTCGGCCTTCGTCATTATCGTGGAATCATCCTCTAAAAGCAGGAGGGACAGGGATTGGATCAATTGTAGTATCTGAGCGTTTCACTATATTTTCCTTCATGAGCAGCGCAGAGGGAGAAATTCAAATTGATAAGTCTCTGTTCAAGGAAGGACTCCACGATAAGGTCGGAGGTCGAAGAAAGGTAAACTTACCCAGTGGAAAGACAGGTGGACCCCGTACGGGTGCGGACCGACACGCAATCCGCAGCGAACAATGTGCCTCCGGCGATCCAGCATGGTCGTACCCGTGCCGCCATCGCCGCGGCACGCCCACCCCACACCGTCTGAGCCTCTAGTCTTCTAGCAGAGAGAGTGTCAGCGTAAGATATGGCAGTACCGATGAGAGTCGCATCAATGCGGAAATGAACGAGCAGGGAAGACACTCCATTTCTGGGGTTCTGGGCCGTTTCTCATAGTTTTTCCGTCATCCCGGCACCAGTGGCTAACTCTACCTTTATTCTTATGGGATGTCTTCTAGTTGTAAGCTCCGCCTTCAAGAGCACGACCGAAAGGAAGATTGAACGACTACTTCGAATTCCGACCCTTAATAAATTTAATGCATGAAGTTACGCTTGGAAAATAACCTTCCCATCCAAGAAATAATGCATATTATTTGTGTAATCAACGAAACTGTGTACTCATTTACTATACAGCATAATTCACACTAGTTAGCCAACTGAGCTTACTGTTTGAGTGAAATGTCCACTTTAGATGTGACGTACGGATGGGAGCTGTACTTCCCGCACTCAGCAAACTTCTCGTTGTACAAGCAAGAATATTGGTATCCTACGATGAAATCTAAGGAACCCGACTGGAGCATCTTCAACGACATTCCTAATAGATGTCTTAATTCATAGGACACGGCACACATGGAAGTGCTCATGATCGAGCGCTGATCTGCGTACCTTCACTGACGGGGTTCTGTCAACCTTTGGAGTACTTACAAGTATAAGTACAAAGTATATATAGTATGCTTAAAGGCACTTATCACAATGGCTGGAGCGGTTTTGATGACGTCACTGAAGTTGGTGGCATGAACCACTCAGTGCGTTAGTGAATTACTCTTTATACCTTTCCATCAATGACTATCGACGAGGTCTCAAAGCCGCGACCCCCTCCAGCCTTTGTAATCACTTCGTTATCAATAATAATGATCCATGCTCTATGCAATGTTGATTTTACGCATAAAAGTAGATCATTCATCTTCGAAAGTCACGGACAGTCATTTCTTCATCATACATGTATGCAGTACTCTTTCTATACAACGTGGCCTGTGCGCTACCTAGTCTAACTGCGACTCATTCGTGGGAATGCGGAAAGCTTTTATTGTTAGAAAGGATGTGATAAAAAGAGGGACAAAGGCAGAACAGATGACCATCCAATCCAAGTAAAATTCTCTGGCCAAACGACTGGAGGTGCGAAACTATTTTATATTTCGTCATAGGTCACCTTCTATTCAGTTTCATGGAGTTGCTGGAACGCATATTCGGACTACAGATTCACAAGGGAGCGGTTTACTGCACTGTTCAGCCTTCTTTATTGGAAGCCGCGCTGGATGCAATAGCCAATTGGTCTAATAGATGGGAACTAAACATTTCCCTGGACAAAACGGTATGTTTGCGATTGGGACCCACCTACCCGAACGCGCCTAGGTTTTCAATAAACGGCTTCGAGCTCAACGAAAATGATACCGTCTGCGACTTGGGTACTTCTTACTCGCGCACACCGTGCTTCAACAATTACATTACCAGAGTCATGCATTTAGCGCACTGCAGAGCAAACTACATTCTGCGGGCATTCTCCACAAGAAATCTCAAAACACTTTTCCAGCTTTTTGCCTTACGTACGTCCTATTCTGGAATACTGCCCTATGTTGTGGAGTCCTCCGACTCGCTCCATGGTGGCTCATTGAGGGTGTTCAGTCCAAGTATACTGAGCGTATCTTCGCTCGCGGTGGTTTATTTCACATACCTTACAAAGAAAGGCTGCAGTATCTTAACACATTGACGACAGCGCGGGGGATATATATCCCCCGCGCTGTCGGGCGTTTACTCAACCTTAATTTCTACTGGAGGAGTCATTTTGTTTGTATATTTTTATCATGTAAGTTAACTTACTTAGAAATCGCTCTCCGGAGTTGTTTACTAGCACGACTTCCCAAAAACGGGCCTTGTGGGACCGTGCGGGGGATATGTATTCCGCGCAAAATGCGGTCGCAAAATTGCGTCGTCCCACACGGCCAAAAATACCAAAACTCGCATTGTCGTCAATGTGTTAATGAAGATTCCTTAGAATTAAGACGGAGACTTTGTGATTATGACTTTGTTTACAAGCTGTGTAGTGGCCTGGTGGATTTAGATTTTGATACTCTATTCGAAAAGTCTCATACAGTTGGTCGTACCAGGGGTCACAGCTATAGAATTCTTAGAGAAAAAATTAATTCAGCGGAGTTCCGAAGTTCCTTCACACAAAGGGTGATAACTCTGTGGAATGATCTGCCGTCTTCCGTTGTCAACTCGAGCTCTCCACGCTCATTCAGGAGCAAGGTTAGAAAGATCATGGTCTTTCAAGGTTGGTTCTAAGAATACGAAACTGAAATGTGATCAGAACAAAGAGGCACAGAAGCGATTTCTTGAAAGTTAATTGATAGTATTGTTTAAGTTCCTCTTCTGTTAAGTTCTTTTCGTACCCTATGTTATTCCAGACTTCAGGGAGTTGGATCTCAGCAAGGTTGGCGGACCCACTAAGCTGGTATCCGGAGTTCTCTATCGCCTCGTCTGAGCTTGCGGTGTTGGCGGCCACTGCCCTTCTGCGCTGGTTTTCCACTCCCTTTCCCTCACGCTCCAACTGCGTTATTTCTTCTTTTCTTCTTTTTCATATATCGGAGCTATGTTTTATACTTCATTGTGCCACTGATTGTAATTGGTAAGCCGATAATCCCTACTATATATAATGCGCTAAGTCTGTCTGTCTG
>KZ344986.1:787183-799701 GCA_002352805.1 Teladorsagia circumcincta
GTTCAAACGCCACTGCGAATGTACAAATGGAAGTTGAACGCGTGCCGCATCCCTAAACGGGATTGATCAACGGCAAATGCTTTATGCTTTTAATCTAGCATTTCTATAACATTGTGTCATAGGTTAATTACGCTGACACTTCATCGTTATCACCCATCTCAATCATGTCGCCTTTAGCCTCTTCTACGGTGGTGGCTAAGGCCAAAAAGAAAAGGAAGAGAAGATTATTAGAGGATGTAAGTTTTGTACTCATACGTTCTCAAGTTGCCCTAAGTTTTTCAAGCGTTCCAAAGCTCTTACCTACTCTTGCAGACTTTCTACCATGATTTGGATTCCGCTGAGAACTGCTCTGTTTTGAATCGAACGTGCTTGACGGAAGGCACCTCTCCAGTTAGTTCTTCTGTTTTATCATACAAAACTACAAAGAAGAAGAAGAAGAAGGTATCACAGAAGGTAATTCTCATGGGCAATATCTTTTTTTTGTTTGGAAGGTTTCGTATTTTCCGTGAATCAAGGCCTAAGATTTTTTCACGACAGACTTCCATCCTGAGCTCGGATAATGGTGATAGACATTCAAGCCCAGAGCAGTTCTCGTCAGCGGAAAACTGCCAGCTCTCCGTTGGCTCAGCAATTGATCAGTCCATTGGAAGTGTAAAGAAGAAGAGGAAACTGAATTTAGAAAAGGTAAAAATCACGGTTTTTGCACTTCCGTCTGCTCGACGTTTCGTGGTCTCCTTCATGTTCTGAACGTTGTATGAATCAGCTTACGATTTTCGAGACGTCCTCCATGGACCTCAGTTACCAGAGTGCGGCTGGAATCTCATGGCAAAGGCTGTCGACCGACGAATCATGTTTCAAAACTCCTAAAAAGCTGAAACGGGTAAGTCGATCGTGTTTGGTAAGCTTTTTTTTTCAAAATTGTTCCGTTCGTAATTTACAGAAGATCGGTGAGGAAACCGACGATTCTTTTGTGAAGCGGAGGCCACATGATGACGCGGATGCAGGTAGTGATGGGAAAGTTCGTAAAAAGAAAAAGAAGAAGAAACCACTTTGTGATATTCCAGTTTGATTGTGATCCTTGTTTATAAATCTGACGTTTTTTTCTTTGCCCTGAATAATAATTAACCAACTCGCTCAATATTGCCCTCTTGAACCTTTTTGAGTAATAGTTACGCTGTCAGTTGACTTTTTTTTGTTATTGTTATCGTTGTTGTTTGTTTTTCTGTCACTTTTGTTAATCTATGTATTATAATTTGAGACGTTTCTATCATGTTTAGCTTTAGTTTGTCGAAATAAAAATCCCGTAAGCACGCTTTTTTTTTCTTGGAAATCAATGTGCCGTCACTGCGATATTAATTCAAGTTCAACGTATTGCTATTGAATGCCTTGTAGGGTCTGGTTGCAAAGTAAAGGATTCAGGCTATGGGAATCTGGTGCTCTGTCCACCAGTTGAATTTATGGCAATATGAGACCACGGCGTCCTTATCTTTGTTATCAGTTCCTCCTCACTTAGGGTTCAGGGGCACTTTGAAAGGTAACAGCATAAAGTCATCAAATGTGCAAGAAGGCCTCGTTTTCCTTATTTCACTTCACTTTTACGGTTTTCTCATGGCATCCATGGACCAACCAACGAGATGTTTCGTGCGTATCTTTTGCCTTCCTTTTCATAGGCTGAGTCATCTTTTTTTTCCTGTCCGGCCCAGTTTCATCAACTATAACATATAGCGGCCCTCTACACTTCACAATTTTCGTGATAGTTACGATTTTCCTGATAGTACGAGTCGTTAGTTAGCGACTTTTGGAAAAAAAAATTCTGCTGTTCTCTGGTTATTACGTACTTATTACTTTCTTATTTATTTACTCATCTCGCGATAATGGGGACTATAGGATCAAAGTTGAGCTGGTTGGGAGTGGCTTGAAAGCCTCAAACTATCATGAGATTGGATCAGGTAAAAACCTGCATTTGTGTTACGTATTCCCGGCACATACTTCGTTATGAGAACATTCAATAAGTATCATGAATTGGTTATGAGATGGGACAGTAGGCTGTTGTAGTGGCAGAAGGGGCTGCTTACCATGCGCACGGTCCGGAAATCCAAGCCTGGATCATATGCCGTCAAGTCCAGGGGACGGCTAACTGGTATCTAGCTTTTGGGGGGATAAAAAGCTGATTTATATCGGTTGACCCCCGCAAGCCATTGGCAGGTGCCAGATCGCATTCAACTTGCCAGCGCTTTTTCGAATGAAATCAAATGCACGGCGCATCGTGAAAAGAATTGTTTTATGCTGAACGCTTTATCTTTTTGTGCTTCAGATACAAAGCACTCATGCACTGCGTGTTGGTGTGCATCTGGGACTCATTTATACCCTTGGGTCATAGGTCATCTTGCACAGGCCAGACGATGTGCAGTTTGCTGAGCTCTAAGGAGCGAGACCATTGTGATTCATGCTTAAAAAGTTAACTCAGTTCTTGAGAAGTTCCTGCAAGACTGCGAGAAGTCATCATTTATTATGTCTATTTTTACTGTCCAAGGTAACTCATAGCCAGATAGTGTAGTCACGACTTTCCTGTTAGCTAAGATGAAGCTCCACCCAGATAGTCTCTCGGCGTCGGTCAACTGGAATTTAGCTTTGCCGCGGTGATTAAGGGCACTAAAACTAACATATCTGCACCGAAGATTTGGCAGATTCATATTCTACTCCCTTGAATTTATTCTATTTTTTAAACTATATCTTCAATTCTTTTGAAATCTATCGCACAGTTTACTGGCTCAACAGTAATCTTTACCTGGCTTTACCTTTATGTCTTGAATGACTTCTTACGCATACTACGCTTTTTCATAGTTTCCTTCTTCTTGGAGGGCGGAATCGGTTAAGTGGCAAATGGCGCTGCTTACCACGCCCGTGGTTTGGGGATCATATCCTGGATCGCACGTCGTTCGGGCCAACCAAGCTTAATATTGGTGCAATCGGAGTTGATAAAGCGGTACCAGACTGTTTAGGAGGGTAAAAACCTGAGTTGTACTTCTGCTGGTCCACCAAAGTCATTGTATCAGCCAATCCGCGCATTGCCCGTACATCCCGAATGGAAGTAGAATGCGTGGCGCATCACAAAACGGGATCGAGCAATCCGAATGTTTTCTCCGTTATTCTTCCACTTTATTTGCGGGTGTGTTAAAGACCACTTCATCTTTATGCCCCATTTCTTCTTTGTCACCACGTAATATCTTTTGTTGGTGCATATTTCTACACAAATCTTGATTTCTAGGTTAACCTCTCTTACCTCAACGGCTATGCTGGCATCTGTAGTGGAACCCTTATTTTTGGTAAAATTTTTCAAATATTTTCTTTTTCTAACTGTAAGCCTTAAGCAGGATAGATACCTCAGAAGATTCCGCTTTTTGATTCTGATCTGCAATTTTCTAGCTTTTGAATCAACTAGCCACCGTAATGTCACAACTTTAGGTGCCCAATTTGCATTACTATATCGAGGCAGCTCTCGTGGCCACTATTGTTTATTTATTTGTAAATAGGAAACAACATAAGACTCATCATCACCCGGCACTAACAGAGAAGGTTTATATTGACCGAATTATTGGAGCTCTTCATGCCAGATTATTCCCTGTAACTGTTGTGTTTCAGCAAAAAGATCAACTTATAGCGGAATGGCAGCCCGACCCTTTGGTTCCAGACACACCACAAGATCATCCAGTTCTGAATCCAAAATTTGCAGACGGGTTTGTGTGAAGTATTTGCGTAGATATTCTTTTTCTGAACTATTCTGCTTGAAGAAAAATGTCCAAATATGTGCGCATTGATGGGAAGGAGTATCTGAATATGGCAACTTCAAATTTTCTCGGCTTCGTGGGTGAGAAACGAATTGAGGTTTGCTCTCTTATTCCTTTTTTTGATGGGATTCGTTGTATCTTGACAATAGTTCGATTCCAAACTGGTATGAATATAAATGAAATTTTTAAGGATGTTGCTAAGAAAACTATACTCAAATACGGAGTCGGTTCTTGTGGCCCGCGAGGATTTTACGGTACTGTAGATGTTCATCTTGACCTGGAAGCAGATCTGGCTAAGTTCGTTTCTACTCCTGTTTCAGTTGGCTCTCAGTGATGATCATCGATGATTGATTTGCAGGTTCATGGGATGCGAAGAAGCAGTACTGTACAGCTATGGCTTTGCAACTATTGCTAGCGCCATTCCAGCTTATGCCAAGAGAGGCGACATAATCTTCGTTGACAAAGGTTCGGTGGCTTTTTTGTGACCATTCTTCCGTTCCTGTCATTGGTTGAACAGTCACCCATTATTAAGATATAGCGTCGCGAAACTATGATTTTTGCCAGTTTTAGGTGTCAATTTCGCCATTCAAAAAGGAATCCAGGCATCCCGCAGCCGTGTTGAATGGTTCAACCACAACGATGTCGATGATTTGGAACGGCTCTTGAAGGAGCAGGAAATCAAAGACAAAAAAGTCAGTATCTATTTTGCACATACAGACTGCTGTCCAACTTGACTCGTGGTGTGTGCTCGTTTTAGGACCCGAAAAAAGCTGCTACAACTCGTCGTTTTATTGTGATTGAGGGTTTGTACGCTAACACAGCAGATCTTTGCCCACTGCCTCGTATAATGGAGTTGAAATGGAAATACAAGGTGAGCTTGAGCATCACCGAGCTTGACTAACTTTTGTGTCTTTTTCGCTCTCATGAATGGAAAGTACGACAGAGGCAATTGTTCTAAAGTTTTTGTTATGATTCTGTATATAGAACTATGTCGAGACATTCCCTGAACTTTGTCGTTTTTCATTATGTGCACCTGATTTCGATAGTTTTCTGAAAATCTTCGTGTCACTGCTCAAGAATTAAGATGTAGCTTTGCTAAAGGGAGGCAATAACAGAATATTCCCGTTCGGTGGATCAAATCTCAACTATTTCGCATAAACTCATTATGGTTTTTTAAAATCTTGGTTTCTTTTTTTTGTTCTTGCTTTAACATTCCGGATCCCAAAAATTCTCATACTTTCAAAAGAATTGTGAATAATTATAAGATCTAATGCACGCTAAGGGGGCCCAACGCCTAGCATATTAATTTTTTCCACTCTCAAAGATCGGTGTTCACTCCTGAAACTCACATCTAGTCTGTATCCGCTACTTTAGTAGGGTGTCAGGCTTTGCAAGCACTCGCTTACAGAAAGTTCGATGACTAGCGATCCGAGCGATTCAGTGTTCCACGTCCCCTAATAGCTTACGATTTTACCCAAAAAGTTTTCCCAGAAGCCAGTAAGTGTCTGATATCCAGTTTGTGTAGAAGTTTTCTTCGGGCATAGAACACTAGCTGGCTCCTCGAAGCACTTAATGACTCTTAAAATACGTGGAATACTAAATTACTAATTGCTGGCTATTAGTTGGCAAAACCTTACACCTAACGTAGAGGAGGATTCCACGATAAGGTCGAAGAACGTGGAGGGGGACTACCTATTGGGTAGAAAGCGGACCCCATTCGGGTGCGGACCGACACGCTTTGCACCGAAGGATATGCCTCCAGCGATCTAGCATGGCCCTCCCCGCGGCGCTATTGGCGCGATACGCCTCCCTCTTGCTGCGTCACCCTCCAGCCATTTAGCATAGAGAGCGTTAGCGTTGAAGAGAGCACCGATTAGAGTCGTATCAATGCGGAAATCAATGTGCAAGGTAGAGGCACCATTTCTCGGGTCTGGACCATTTCTCATGTTTTTTCTTCATCCCTGCACCACTGACCATCTCTACACATTTTCTAATGAGCTACCCTTTCATCGTTGAATCCGCCTTTAAGGCTTGGTTTTGAGCCGCTGACAAGCTACGTTTTGCGAAGATCTGGCATGACTTCGTGAATAGGGGCTCCAATTACGAATATGAAGTCGTGGTTCACCAGTTTCCTTGCGTTTGAAATTCCCACTCTTCTATCTGCTTCATTGTTGGTGAAACCAAAGATTACCGCTCTCTTTTCTACTTAAACCCCTTTTGTTGAAGAGTAAGTAAAGTGAATTGTCTGTTTTGAAATCTAGTTAAGTACATCTGCTCTCTCTCATCTGATCTATATTGTTTAAGGTTCGTGTATTTATTGACGAGAGCTGGTCTTTTGGTGTGATTGGGAGGACAGGAAGAGGTATGCCAACTCAAAATAGTATTAGAGCTATTTACTTACATTATATACATCGGCACTTCTATATTGCACTTAAATTATCACCACAAATTGTATACATACAATATTAAGATCGGAATAACCGTACTCGTCGTGAACACGTTAACACCATGTTTTAATTCCATAGGCGTTTCTTTTGGTGCACCTTGGAATTTTCTATACTCTAGCCGATCTCCGTACGATAGAAGCAAGTCCAGCACAGCACCATTCGTCCAACCAAATCCTGGCTGAAACAGGCTTGATTAGAAAAGCGTTAATGAGATTTGTTTCGTATGTCATCTGGGGTACCTTTCAAGCAAAGCATTTGAAACATTGGCAACAGCGTGAATCATATGTTCACCACGTTTTTGCCACTTTTCTGGGTTTCATGCAGAGCCCTTACTTGGGACGTTAGCCAAAATACATAAAAATCGTACTCATTTTCTTCTTGATTGAACCATTATTTGGCAAATGGAGTGCTGTTCTAGTGCTGGTTATGCTCAAAATTTTCAAAGGTATTGCTCTTTTAAGTCAGGACCTAGGCCGCACTTGTAGTTTGCAATCCTCCCACCGCACAACCAGTGTGGGGTAGATACCTGTTGACAATGCCATCGCACATTCACTCGATCAAATAATTCGGAAGATCAATACATATCTCCCCTACACTCAGTTGTGGGATCAACGATCGGATCGATCAGACGATTGCAAACTGTAAATGCAGCCATACGAAGTGGTCGTTTTAAACTATCGTCCCATATTTCATGACTTCTTTCACTATCCCAATTGCTTGTGAAAAACAAAGCCTCCAAAAAAGAAATCTTTCAAAAAGACGCCAATTTTCCAGAGACTTAAACTATTTTGGCTTTTCATTGGAAGAACCATGCTTCGGAAGTTTCCGAGGAACTCCTCGAAGCTATATATTTCCGATCTCAGGGTGTCCAGAAATACTAGCTGCAGCAACAGATCGCGCTCACTGGTCGATAATATGATCGGGTGTTTCTATCGCTCTCGGTCATGGATTCGCGCTCTCTCTTGCTTTCATGGGAGTTTAGGGCAGGGTCTACCGTGCGTGGTGCAGTTCCCATTAGGGGGTCGTGTTGAAATCTCGGAGATCGTATCTGCGATTGGCTAGATCAAAAAGGTTGAAAAGTAGGGTGGTTCTACTGTAGAGTTTGAGATGGTCACTGTCGATTTTGCTGGGGTTCGTTATTGTGGAATTCGATGGGGTCTTGATCACAGGGGGTCGTTTTTAACGGGTTTTTGATGTCTTTCGTGTATTTTGAGGAAGAAGAAGCATGAAATGGATAAAAGTAGAAGAGAGTAATTGTTTTTTGAACCACGTTTTCCTCGTCCCGGGTGGTAGTGGGTCGTATTAGGAGATCCTCTCAAGGCTAATGGTGGTGGGAGGGGTTCGTCAAATACTGGAATTGGAACAACAGACGGTTGGCTCTGCAAAGAGGATTGTTGGAACTGATCATCCTTGCCAGCCCCTAGCAGAGCCAACGATGAAAGGTCACGAGAACGTCCGAAAGGCGCTACGAAGTTCACCACCACGTGGCTAGGGAACTATGACGTGTTTCGGACTCTAATCGTTCTATGGTCGTCAAATTTAATTACTGATGTGCTCCGGTTTTCTCATTAGGCATGTGGTTTTTTGTGTGATCGATTAGCACGTGCAACGAGATCAACTCAAAACCGGTCCAACCGTCTGGTCTTTGTGTAATATTGGCTTGACACTGATCACAAATTGTGGCATTACGTGGAATCTTTTCGATGGTTTTTTCGACTTTAAAGACCTAGAAACAAGTTTTTCTCAAAGAAAAAAATTGTAAAAAGTTTCGGATTGGTTTCTTATCATCCAATAAAAAATCGTGCTACTCAGAAATCGAGTTTTGCGAACGCGCTCGTGAAGCTTGATCTTTGAAAAGCGCGAGTTTTCATGGAATGATAAGAAATCATTCCGAAACTGTCTGTAGCAATACAGCGCCCGTGTATGTGCCAAAATGTGGTTCGGAAATTCTATGGAGGGTTTTACGTGAATAGCGCAGATTATTCGCGTAAGAGGTGCTTGTTGCTTCGGGTACTCATTCGGATGCCCCAGGTTGCGGCTTTTTTGGCTTCATAGTCTATTGAAAAAAGGACTTCCGTACCTGTACGAGGTACTCGCCACCACCTCCGAGTCGTGGACTTGCAGAGACCACATCGTATTTCTCCCACATTACTTGATCGCTCTCGAACACGTGAAGATTGGAAAGAATCCATTTTTCAGCGAGCAGGAAGGATTTTTGTTGCATTCTGAAATGTTTGAATATCAAGAAACGGTTAACATTGGAATGAATCGAAGAAATTTACCTGGGGTCATCGGATTTTCGTAGGCCTTCTATAATCATATGATTCAGAGGGCTCCATCCGTTAGGGAAGTCCCATTGTTGTTTACTTTGTAGTTGTAAACTGAAAAATGAATAATAGTAAACAGAGATAGTAATAGTAGTAATGGAGATGACAATTCGATCTAGACATCTTCCCTATGTCTCACAAGAATGTTGGGTTTGGTGCAAAACTTGTCTGAGTGAGCAAAATGCGGGCTTAGAACATCAGTGACCAGCAGAAACCTCTCCTAGGTGCTTATGTAAGCGCATGGGGGGGGGGTATCGTGGGTGTGGTGGTTGCCTTGGGAAAATCATGCGATTTTAACTAGGATTGGAACTGAGAGATGCTATAACCATACAACGGGTCTTTGGCAGGCTGAACCGTGTGCATTTTAATTTCATCAAAAGCTCAAAAAAAAACTAAGGTGTAGCAAATTTTGGTTCCCTTCACTGTCTCGTCATGTCTCTCCAGTAAAGTGAAATTGGAAGAACATAAATGTCTTTAAGGAACCTGATGGTATGGCAAAGCAGGCGAAACATAGGTGTGGTTTGCTATGTTGGAAGCGCCTTTCCGCTTTTCGCGCTCGCGACTTTTTCCACTTCGGGAATCCCGGGTCCAACCCTGATCAGTGGTGAACCTGGGGTTCCTAGAGCGAAAAGTTTTGCGCACGAAAAGCGTTAAAGCGCTTTCTGTCACAGCGAACCACATGGTCGACGGACTACTTGAACTTGGTCTTTTAAATGCCCTAGTTTGATGCTCTCGCCTACGCTCTCTCGTGGAATCCTCCTCTCTCCAAGGCTTAGTCCTAGCTCTTTACCGGTTCTCTAATCGTGACTGTGCTCGCCCCGTTCGTGGCAGGCCATAGACGAAAGTTTAAGTAGTCCGCAACCCCCCACCCCGCAGGCGGAACATTTTTAGCACGAAAGCTTTAAAAATACGTAGGGCTTTCGGCTCTTTTTCTTGGGTTAGTGTGGTGCATGGGATAAGTCTCACATTTTCTGGATTGGAATCGTTTTTCATTTGTAATCTCATTAAATTTTATTGCTTACCTTGTGGGAATTCCTCCTACGTAGTTGAATACACCCATCTCTTCCATTTTGTCGTATAAGTCATCGCTTTTTGACAAACTGAGCGGTTCGTAACATTGTGTGAATAGAGGAACGGCAATCGATGCATAGAAATCGGTGTTGTGTTGTTTTGTGCGGAGATTGTAGTCATACCAGCCTTTTGCTTCGTTTACATAGAAAATCTTTTGGAAATCATTACGGAATTTCACATATTGTGCAGTCCAAGCCGAGCTCTTATGCTCATTCCCTGAAATGACTTTTCTTCAGTAAAATCCCTGAAAACCTCCCAGGTAATAACCACGAATTCAAAAGCTGGAATACGTACCGACTTCACCGTGTAAAGCTCCTAGAATGTGTAGATTGTAACAGATGAAAGCGTTGAGATCAACTGGGACCACGTTAGTGGTTTCAATGGAGGTGAGCGAGACTTTATCGGCGAACCAACGAATGGAGAAATCCCATCCGGATTCGGCTCCACTGGCTATATCTTGGAAGAATTGAAGTTTAGCGTTCGGATCGGTTATATTTGCTGCGGCTTGGTCATCTTCGCGATAGGATTCCGGTCTGAAATTGGGGGATCTGAGCAATTTTGTGGAGCGGGTTTCTTGGTAACCAAAATAATTTGTCTACAGTTGGATAACAGTAGGATTGGAATGAATTTGGAAATGCTTTAGTGCAGAGGAATAACAAAGACTACCTAAACCCAAACCTGGCTCGGTCTTGTGCCTTCGTTGGGTATCTGACAGGAGGTCCGTCGCGCGGCTGGAATCCAATGACGCGGACGAGGCAGCGGAAGAGTCGCAGCGTGTACTGTAGCGAATTAGCGTCAAGTTAATTAGGATGTACTCTAGTACCACCCACATTGCACAAGACGCACTGCTGCTACTCGGCCGCTGACCAGTCCGCTTCTCTGCTTTGTCACTACGCGACGGGCCTCCTGTCAGGTACTCGACTTTGCTCGTATATTCCGGGATAATCTCACCTTGGTACGGTGGATGGAGTCCTGTACTGGTACATCGTGATGGTTTCTCCGTCGACTCCGAGAGATATCGTGCGATTTTTCTGCCAGAATTGAATTTCTCTTTCCATAATAGGAAGCATTTCATTGAGGAAGTCTTTGTCTCGTGTAACCAAGTAGTATTCATAGACCATTGGTATAAATAGTGGTGGCTGTGATCGTCGTAGATAGTAAACTCGACCACCGTTGGGTATGAATCCATATTGTTGGACGATGTACGCGAAATTCTGAATCATACTTTTTGTGGTGTCCGTCATTCCTGACGCGAGTAGACCCTTCACAATCCAATAAGCATCCCAGTAGTAGAATTCGCGAAATCGTCCTCCAGGTACAACAAAGCGATGCGGGACGTAGAGAAGTGAGAATCGCTCGGGGGAATCCTTGACAGCGGGTTTCATCTCGCGACAAAGTTCCTTCCAGATTGCGTTCAAATTCAGAGCGAATAATCGTAAGTTGTTGTCCTTGATCACTTTGAAATGTGCCGGATACCGGGTCCAGTCGGAAAGGGTACAGCTGAAAAATGTAATTCGATTAGTACCAGCCAAACTGAGTCAGGTACTACATTTCCATTTGATAAAGTCGTACCTTTGAAGTTCTTGACCTTCCTTGTCGAAATTCTCGTCAACAAATCTCTTCACGTCTTCTCTTGAGATCTGCGAAACGGGTTGTGGGAACTGTCGCTCAAAATCGCTAATTATTTGACTACCAGTTCGTCCTTCTTTCATCGGCTGGTCGACGAACGTTTTTGAGTCGTTGTAGAGCTTAGTGGCCATCACGGCTTGCAGAAGTTTACCACTACAGTACACCATATAGCGACCAGGAGCATTGAATTGATCACACGTTTGGATAAGCTCCTTCTTCTCTTTACTTCCTAACCATTTTATTTCTCGCGATTGTCTCGGCGCTGATGCGATAACCTGAAAGAGTTTCTCAGTTAGGAACAGACGAGGGGCTTTTTTCAGTGCTGATTTTTCTGAACTGTTGCCTTCCTCACGTGTGGTGCTATTTTTGGCAGGAATATTTGAGGCATTGGTTGAAAGCGAGGCATTCGGTACCCACAAGTGGTTTTCAATTGGCAATCTGATTTCATTCGGCCCCTTTTTATCATAAGAGGAAATTGGTGGTTGTGATTTTCCTGTCTTTGCAATTTTTTTACTCTACTTTTTCAGCTTTTCCTTTTTCGAAATGGCTAAACTTTTATTGGCTCCCGGCTAACTACATGTTGTTTCCTGCTGCTGAACATGTCGCAATTACGGACTGATTCATACACGACCTTGAAAAAACCCAATATGACGTGTGTTTTTTAGTTAACAACACAAGTGGCACCAGATGACATCGAGAGCATCAAAAAGCACACATGATGTCGTTTTTTTCTCGAACAGAGTCTGTAATTACGACAAGCTCGATCATGGGAAAGAAACTGTGTGAACAAATAATTGTGGTTAGGAGAGGGCATTGAGAAATGCTCAATTTGAATGTTAAGAACTTCCATGTGAGGAAAGAGGTGGAAGGAGGGACAGAGATTGGTTCAGCGAAAAAAAAAATGTTCAAAAATCTAAAGCTCTGTTGAGTTGAGAAAAGAGTTTACCGCTTTTCTATCTGCGATTTCACCTAATTCTTCTCTGTCGAGGAAAGAATGCCGTTTGACCAGCAACTTCTGGAAATGGGAGATGTCGGGGAATCATGGAAAATTTGGGTAGACTAACCATAAGTTGAATAGGTGCTGCTGAATATACAGGGGCCAAAAAAAGACATTTTGCCTATGTCGCACTTCAGCCCTTTTTTCTTCGCAAGGATTGCCAACGCTGGTGAAAGTTCTTCAGCATATTATTCCCTAAATGTCCCGGTATAAGTGGACGCAATCCCTCCCTCACTGCCCTCGCGGTCTTCAGAATATG
>KZ344986.1:806046-825996 GCA_002352805.1 Teladorsagia circumcincta
GAGCCATTTGTGTCCTTCCTGGTGTTTCCCCTCTCCTGAGTTTAGTTTTAGTGTCACTTACCATCGGCCCTACTTTGAATGTCTCTCGCCACCCCTCCCCCTCTTTATGGTTATCGTCTTGTTCACCTCGCAGAAAATTTGTGAATAACCATGGGATTAGTCGGTAACTCGCGTAAGTCCACGGGTTACCTCGTTTGCATACCATTTCACACCATTTGGCTGGAAACAATCAAGCGAAATGTGCTGTGAGCTGATGTATCGTTCATAGTTGGCGATTAGGCGAATAGGCGATCCGTCTATAAGAAAATATACGTCGATTAAGCGATTAGGCGGTGAAGACTACATACCTATTGATTACATTGCTCCGCTTTAAGAACATTTAGGCGAATAGGCGAGTAGGCGATTAGGCGATTAGGCAATTAGGCGATTAGGCGCTTAGGCGATCGCTCAAAGGGCGGAGCAACAAATCAATACGTATCCTTCTCTTATCGCCTACTCGTCTAATCGCACTTACGATCGCCAACTATGAACGTTCCATGAGAGGTGATCCCCTCTTGAAAGGATGATATTGACGATTTACGAACCCGGACTCGTCATTTTTGGCAGAGTCCTGGAAGAGCTCATTAGCTTATCAAGTAATAGTGCAAACTTCGAACAAAAACCTTTCTCAGCAGGAAAGCATTGGAATAGTAGATATAGAGGCCCGGAAACCAAAATTATAGAATTTGGAGGTACCAGCATTCGTCACAGAAGACTCACAAATGGAGGATGAGAACCAGCTGAGCTCATCTAAAGGAGTTTGTTACGATGAGTGCATCGAGATAAGTAACCCTCTAATTGCACCTTGGGAAATCGGAAGCCGGAACACAGAATTCGGAATGTCTGATTTTTGTCGAGAGTCTTATGATATCCCTCCCAGAGGGACGATCTTGGCCCATCGTGGGGTTGCAATGTTTGGTAATGCATCAATAGGGAACATGAAGTTTTGTTCGCTGTGTGAGGGGGCACGATGTTGAAGTCTGTTCAAACAAACATTTTCGGTGAATAGAGGTGCAGACTTATGTCAAGCACGCACAATGCCCCATAGTTGAAACGAAGAGGGCTCACCCACCTGAATGAAACTGCCTATTGCATAACTTACATGAAAAACAACGAATGAGAAACCTTACTGTACAGAAAGTTATGCGGAAAATGTTGATCAACAATCGTTATACGCTTGGAAATGAGTTTGGACGATTCTCAAAAATACTAAACAACTTGAGCGGTTAGTAGAGAAGCTGATACGGAGGCAAGCGAATGGGCTAAATAAATAAATAACAATTGACTCATGAGGTCAAGTAAGGGACATCTGTGATAACTTCGAAAGGTCAGACTATGTCAGACGGATATCCAGATAGACGTTGGTGGCCAGTTGTGCCACTTCTGCAGTTGGAGTTTGATGCTTGAGCTCATGGGTGGTTCTTTAGGTCTGGGAGGGTAGTATTTCGCAGTATCAAGGCTCAATAGTAGAAGATCCCTCCTGTACCAAGAGGATGTGAAGCAGTGTACTCTCCTTAACCTCTACTTTTATATAGGTGGAGCAGTTGACAGGCATTTACCTCACTTCCGAGTTCAAGTTGGAGGCGGAGTCATGTTGGCGACGTTGTTTTACGTCATGCCAAACGTCGCAGTCATGGGAAGAAATCACGAGAAGTGCGTTGAAATGTGACGCGTTAGTCAATTTGTAGAGCAATTTTCGTGTTAGAGCCCACCCACTCGCCACATCCAGTCTGATAAGTACGCACGTCGAATTTCGCTGAGTTTCCGCCCGAGAGCTGTTCTCGGAAGAAGGAGTTCGTAGAAGGCTTCGGGATTCGACTACAGTTTTTCAGCGGCGGTGTGGATGGTTGGCATTTTCCGAGATTTCAACCCTATTTGCAGAGCTTGGCTCTCAGGGCTAGAGCTCTTTCTTCTTCCGCAGTTTTCAGTGAGGAAGATCCTCGCTAGGATCCGACCGCTCTCCGATGCGAGCTCCTGCGCCTCTTCAGAAGATAAAGGACTAATGAAAACAAACAGCAGAATCAGGCAGCTGCTAAAAGGGGCCTCAGCTGATTCTTGAGGGGCATCATATGAATGAATCGACCAATGGCAGCAAACGGCATAATCAGGATTACGTTTGGATCGGAAGTACATGAATAAATAAGGTGTGAAAACAAGCTGAGGAATGTAATCTCCGCTTATAGATGTAAATGGGCTCTTCGGAGTATAATCGGTTCGGGCAACTGCTGTTGCCCGAGGGAAGAGCCCAATATGAGGTACTATATGGATTTTCAATGGCAAACTCCACGTGGGTAGGCCGGTTTTCATCCAAATTGATGAGAGCAACGGTCGAAAGCGACACCGTCAAATGTGAAATAGACATGGTTTCCACTCTATAGATAGGCTCATAGTTTGATCCGTTTGTTTGCGCGCCTCATTGATGATGGTCTGCTGAATGATCACGTTGCAAAGTGCACTCGGAAGGTTATAAGACCTTGCGGAACCTGAATGCTTAATCCAATCGTCTGATTTGGCATGGCAAATGTTTTTCCGTTGCATTGTTCAATTGCACGGGAACTGATAGAATGATCCTTTTTCGGAGAAGAACTGGTTTGATTTGACTATGTTCATGGAGAAATTTTCCGAGAACGATCATAGTTGGAGTCTCATCGATTAATGATAGGAAATAGTATAACAGAACACTCGACGCTGAACGTTCTTGGGTTGAAGGTTCGTTGCGGAAAATTTCGGGTTTCTGTCGTCGATGTTTTCGTCGTCGTCGCGAGGTAATTGTCACAGCCAAATGTTAGTTAGTTAAAGGCACGCTACGGCTTAGACGCGATCGATTGTTCCATCGCAAATCGTGGTACACAGGCGGACAAGCTTGGATGTCGTGCCCCCTTTGAGGATTGAAAGTGTGCGAGAAAGACGCTAACACTTCGCTTGACCTGCAATCCACACCTTTGTCCGCAAGCCCCGCCTTCCGCTGGCGGCTGCCACGTGGCGCTGTGAGAAGAGCGCGACCGCAGTTGCGGCACGTTAACATTGCGGCTCTTTATCATTAGCGCTGGAGCAACCAGAGCTAGCAGTTCGTGAAACTCGTCCCAACACGCGTCTCCCCTATCACAAGGTGGCATATGGCTAGAAGAGAAGGGTGCCTTGTATGACGCGATCAAGGGTTTCTAATGATTTCTTTCTCTTTCCCAAACCCTCACTCATAGCTTCGTTGTTGTTCGCTATAGACATCCATTTTATTCCGGGGCTCACCTTTAAAGCAACAGTCCCAGCAGGATTTTCACCTTCGACACTTATGGAAACCAGTTTAAGCTATGTAACAACAAAAAGCGTCATGTCGAAAATGCGCTAGCCTCAATCGAGAACATAAGAAGTGTGACGGACAAAAAACTAATCTTGGAAAGCCACGGGAAAGAGACTTGAGCGCTTTCGAAGTGGGCGTTCCCGAACATCTCCATTGGATATTTGGTAACACCCACTTCGAAAGCGCTCAAGTCGCCTTCCAGCTGCTTTCCATGTTCGGTTTTTCAAGCATTGCGCAGTGATATCGGTTAGCTTTCTTGGGGGGGGGGGGTATCTTAAAACCAGCTATTTGTGCGATTGTGTGCCATACCCACACTATGTCGTTCTGGCCTTTATGAAATTATTCCTCTAATCGGTTTACGATTAACTCATTTTGGACCGCGCACTTTTTATGGTCACTGTTGCGTGCTGCGCGACAAGCATAAATATCATGTTTGATCTGTATTCGCATTTAACCTATTATTTTGTTTGGTTTGTGTATTTGTATTTCAAAAGCATATGTGTGATGAATATGGCAAGAAAGCTATCATGTAATAAAAGTGATGGGGCCATAAAAAGTGAGCCAGGAAGGGAAATTGTGAGAAATAAGTCGTAGTGGGGAAAAAGGGACAAGTAAGTGTCCGAAATGCTTGAACTCAATGGCATCAGATACGAGGTGCGCGATTGGTCATACATTATTTTGTAAGGAGCGTTTTTCAAGTGAATTATAACAGTTTTAATTGAGCTTTAAGAGGAAGTCCAATTGATTTTCTTTTTTATTTATTATGGAAACCAGTTTAAGCTATGTAACAACAAAAAGCGTTTTGTCGAAAAAACAAGTCCTTGGAAGGACCAGCTCTTGATGTCTCTGATACCACATGGACATCAGGCGGTCCGGGTCAATATCATGTATGGTAATAGAACCACGTAATTGATCATAACCCTTGATCAGAGTCTAGTGTCCTTTACCCCTTTCAAACCTGAATTTTTTTCGTGGAGGAAATTTTCTTTTAGGTTTTTTTATTTCTGAACTCATAAATATCGTTATAACGAAATTCGGAAGCTGCTCGATTACAAATTAGAAACTAGGAAGCTTTAAAAATTAACCCACCTTCTCAGCTTTTGAGCCTATGGCGAAACAATTCCAAATTTTATAGTTATTACGGGAAAGCTTATAATCTTGCACAATATTACATCCACAATTTTGATAATAGAATGTATCTACCTCAAATATTTTAGGAAAAAGTGACACTCGGCAGGTTGCGGGGACCAGCGTCGATTCATTGTTGCACTTGTACACACTTGTAATACCAACAGCAACACACAGTGAAATAGCAGGTTCAGCGCATAATTGGGAAAGGGGAGGTTGACTGAAGCAAACTTCAGCACGACTAGAAGAAATATGCTCTTGCAGCGCTTATTCAGACAGTCGAATTTGATGGTGGCAATTGCCACCTCCAGGGCCGAAAGGGTAGGCAACAGTACCAGCAGGGTTTTTACCTTAGATACTAATGGTGTGGAATGATGCGCTAGCCCTTGTCAAGAACATAAGACTGTACAAAAAGTTCATCCTGGAAAGCCGCTAGAAATGGAGCTTGACTGCTTCAAAGTGGGCGTGGTTGCGAATCAGCATGGGGATTGCAGCCACGCCCCCTTCTAAGCTGTTCGGCTCCCTTTCTTGCAGGCTTTCAAGGTGAGTTTTTTGTGCGGTCATAGTTCTTATGTTCTTGACCAGGACCAGCGCATCGCTCCACACGCTTAGTATCGAAAGTGAAAACCTTGCTGGGACTGTTAATTTGAGGTCAAACTTTTTGAATCTCAATAAAGTTCTCCCCATAATAACTCGTGGAGATGATGGAGTGGCAAGTGACGCTGCTTATCAAGCGCACAGTCTGGAATCCAGGCTAAATTTCTGTGTCATCGTGGTCTGGCCTCAGCAAATTATTGCATGGACAGCTGACTGCGATTCTGAATGGAAGTAGAATGACTGGCGCACTTCATGGCGCGACGATTAATGCTATGCTTTGTCTTTTATTCCCTGATAACGCGCATAACAAGAACCAAACAAATTCAGCAGTGGTCTGTAACGAATGTTATGGGACGCTGGCCTCTAGCTTTGTAGAGTTTATCTCACTCGACAATTGTTCTTTGATACCCCTGTCATGTACTGTCTGTTATTGAGTCCAGGTTAAGCTCACATATGTTAGCCTAATCTGATTATACTAATCATTTTGTACTGCTTATCCTCCGGTACGCAAATCTGCCTACCACTACTCCAACCCCGCTTACTTCACAAATTTCAAACCCAGTTGATATTCTGAACACTATGGAACCAGTCATGAGCTATCACCCAGGTTACGGTTGCAGGTGTGACAGAACATTTTGGAGTGCCGATTGTCGATGTGGACATGGTGATGGCGTCTTTGGAGAACGCCATGGCGTCGACCGGGGGATTCTGTGTCGGCCGATCCTATGTTGTGGGACATCAACGACTTTCAGGTGATTTTCTCTCAAGGGACAGCGAAACTGCGTCAAGCGTTCAGGTTCATTGAACTGACCATAGTTTTTCAACTGAAATTCTAGCAACCGCCTCTCAAGTTTCATGGGTGTTAAGAGTAGTTGAACAGCTGCTTGTAAATTCTACAGTAATCCTTTTAGATATGTAAACGCATAGGTATTTGAAAGTAATTGTTCTCAGAGCAGAGGCTATGAGTGGGATTAGTAATGTCCAGGCTGACGCAATTTCAGGTCTTGGGTACTGTTTTTCGGCGTCGTTGCCGCCGTTGTTAGCGACAGCTGCCAGCGAGGGACTGCGAATCATTGACGAAGAACCTGAACGAGTAGCAAGGGTTCAGCGGCTTGCTGTAGCTGTACATCGCGGTCTGGAAGCAGCATTCAAGGTGGGCACCTTTCTGTTTCCAGTGTAGTTGAAGAACTGTGGACTCATAGCGACTCCACCCGAAACGGAAACTGTATGGGAAACACCTGACCGATAAAGGACGAAGCTGCTGAGGGTGCTGAAGTGTTCCTCAGCAAATTTTATTGGCTAATAACTCCGTGTTAACGATCAATAAGTCATAAATTTTTATCAGGCAAAGAATGATTCTGCCATCGCGGCAGAAGTGAGCCATCCAGTGGGGCGTGGAAATTCCAGTATCGTTTCAGCATGATTTTGAAGAAGGCCAAGACGACTTCTGAGCTGGCAGTTGGTGCCGTTACCGCTGCGTAGTTCGGGTATCAATTACCCTCATTTGAGAAGGCCATTTGTTACACAGTGGGTTGAAGAATATTGGGCCACAGGTTGGTGAGGTTTCTCTCCCTCCACGCTTGGGTAACTCATGGATGACCGAAGTTGTGCGTTCCTTGCGGGTATCTTTCTTTGATATTTTTCGCTAATAGTCTTTTACACTTCAACATTTTTACCATTGGTTATCCCAAGAGTGCTGAGTTATGAGCAAAACCTTCGCCCCAGCTGGATTCTTACCCGGATCTCTTCCTTTCCGGCAATTGTGCCACAGTCACCCCACTGGGGTACCATTTCACCACAACTAAGCTTCGATGGTAAAGTTACCATAGCTTATAAGCATTCACACCTATAACGGATAAGCTATGGTTACTTGACCATCGAAGCTGCGTTGGGGTGAATGGTGCCTCATTGGTGTAACTTGTAGCTCAATTGCCCGGAAAGCAAGAGATGAGTACGATCCCTGCTGGAGCGAAAGTTTTGCCCACAACTCGGCATTCATGTGATGTGCATTCATGTTCGCCACGCGAACGCAAACACAAGCGGCGTAAAACAGCAGTTATCCAATGAAAGCAAATCAAAATGGTAACATTTACCATAGTAATAAATCATTGTTTTTGGAACACAACAATTTATACGGGCTACTTTGAAGTACGAAAAAGTGCCATATATAATAAATTTGTTAAACGAGTCTGTTCTGTGTGAAGTTGCGGCTCGTCTCGGGCTACGCTATCGTCAGTTTGATAATTGGCGGCAGACTCTCAGGGATGATGAGAACATTCACTAGATTACTCGATGGTCTCTCATAAGTTATTGCGCGCGTCAAATGGAGTCTACTATCTTGAATCAAGTGTATTGGATTGAATATTAAATAATTGCTAAACGTGAACTTTTTTGAGCAGTCACTATTCTATGACCTGGTACAATCCAGAACTTGAGGACAAAAACTCGAGCATTCTTCTCAACAATCTTGTTCATAGGTTTGGCGTAGTTCTTCACGTCTCGTGGGTAAATAGTACTTGAGGATGAGCAAGTTGGCACAGTCACTTTTTTCATAACCCGGCCACTTTTGCAAATTCTAACCAAGGAAGCCTTCCTGGACATGGAGCGCTTTTTCGAAACGGCTTTTTCCATTTCATAGAGACACGAGCAGGGAGCATAAAACTGAGGACAATTTTTTCTGAGCAACTTTGGGAATGCTAAAAACATGACGATATCATGGCTTGTGGTTCGATCCCCACTGACGACAAATTTTTGCATTTCTCTGCTTTTCGCCTTCTTGGGCTCATATATGTCTAATCTTATTCACTGTATGAAATGCTTGCTTTATGCAACCCTTCACCGCTACAAAAGCTGAAGGTCTGCTAAAAATACAGAAATTCAAATTGCAAAGGAAAAATTTCTCCTCTTTTTTCTGGCCATCCCAGGGCCGCTCAGAAAAAATGATTATCAGTTTAATGCTCCACGCACGTACCCCTATAGCATGCAACACACCATTTTGAAAAAGCGCTCCATGACCTGAAAGGCTTTCCTGGTAAGTTGCGATCTTCCGTTATTTCTATTGTGATGGATGAAGTTACATTCTAAAATTTCATACGCTTTCATGTCGTTTATTTTTCTTTCGTAGTCATTCTATTTTGTTGATACTTGTTGTTGTTTGCACGGTGAGCAGCAAGTGCCGAAACAAGTAAGTATTTTGCCCTTTGAACTTGTCACGATTGCACTCCTTTTCTCGCCGGAGTAGTTCTTTTGTCAACATGAGCATTGAGCTAATTTTTACAAACAAAATCGCAGCGCACTCGGTCGCGACTTCGTTATTTATGGGGTCAAATATTTACCCCACCAAATACAGGGGGGGGCCAAAAAAAAGAGTCACTTATACCCATGTTCGAAGCAAAATAAATAGCTCCTTTTCTAAAATCAACCAAACGAGCCCAACTGCATATTGAAGAGCACTTTCTATACCATCAGAAAAAATCCATAGGATCCCTCTACATCGACGACATCAGAAGATTTTTCCACGGAAACATCATGCACGGTACTATCTCAACGAGGTCTTCGAGGAACCATAGACCATTACGACGACCCCGAAACGTTAAAAGCTATCTGGTATAGTCACAGCTAGTGTCTCTAATAAACTATTCACCACATATTCGATTGAAGAAAATGCGTAGCAGCTTCAGAATGGAGCGATTATTGTAGGCCTCCTTGAGCTCGACGGTGATGACGGATGACGTCATATTCTGGAGATAGTGAAGGCAGAGAAGCTGGGTCTGCTTGTGCTTATAGGGGGACATCTAAGGAATATATCGACGCAAAACTCCCAATTATAGCGGCAGTCTTTGCAACAAAAAGTTTGAGGATGTGCGTCATGGGCAAAGTGACTCCTTTTTTTGCCCCCCCCCCCCCTGTATACCCTGGTGTTGAGGCAAGTTACGGAAGTGAACGTACCATGATTTCCAGTAGATAAGCCCTTCTTGATATCACGTAAAATACCTCCACTGGCGCAGTCTACTCGCGTACATCTAGGGACTACCGTAACTTGCCCTTAGGGGTAATTGCATACCTTGATTACGCGAACGACCCTCATGTTTAGCGGTGGCGTCATCTGGCGCCAGTTGGCGTCACCTTGTCATGGCACTTGTTTCCACTAAAGCGTTATAAACTTTAGTACTGGGATTATTTGGTGACCTGATTACGAGAAAATGAATGTTATTATCGTAATCAGAGCATCGAACTACCTCTATGGGCAAATTTCCAGTAGTTTCTGAGGTAAACTCAATTACACAGCACCAGCGGAGGTGTTTCTTCGTGATATGGCAGGGCCGGATTATATGCCGAAATTAGTAAGATGCGAAGCCAGTAGGGCAGCGGGAGTGATTTGGGATTACAAGCGAAAGGTAATGAAATAGATCCCATAACACGCTTGCTGTTTTGCTTTTTTAGCGGCCTGGTTAATTGTCTGCAACCATCCTGGTTAAACGTCTGAAACCACGTCCATTCATCTACCTTTGTCTGTAGTTTCATGAATAAGGAGCTTGCAAGGATTCTTAAAAAAAAAGCTGGGCACTTATTTGCCTACGATTGCCTGTGATGCCCGTAGCGCGCACGTTGACACTTTCGCAATCAAAAAGCATGGAATTCGTGCTTGGGCAGCCGAATTACCTCCAGAACCCACTTTTTGAAGCAGTGAGTTTCTGAAAAATGGATCCCCGACTTCTCGCCTGTAAGCCAAGACGGGCACCGCTGCCCTTTCGCGTTCATAAGTACGTTCCAATAGCCGTTCAGCAAATGTAAAAATATTGATTCATGACCAATGTCTAAAAACACGTATAGCGATGTCTTTCTCATTACAAGTAGCCGTTTTCAGCTGAAGCCTCTTTTCCCCTATTAGAAGTGTGGCCGCGTGAAACGGTACTGTTTACGATGTATTTATTGCATAAGTCTTCAACGAAGGCGTCTTTCGCTGCTTAGTAATTCGTATACAATATTCTGCAATATGTTTGCAATTACTTTACAACACTTATGTTCAGAAATCGCTGTTCTACTGCACAATGATGTATATGATTCACCAAGTAATAAAGTCGGGGAAAAACGCGTGTGATCCAAGACGACGCCCCGAGTTAGTTGTCATTGAAACGAGGCTGTTTTATTGACATGGGTGGAGCTCTGTTTTGAAAACATGTTTGAGAAATTGTCCTTGTCAATTCGCCGTCGAAAACAATACCAGCAGTAGGGTTTATACTCAAAGCACCAACCCAAGGTGATGGCGTGTCTAAGAATCTACTCTGTGGATGGGATAGAGTAGCCCGCTATTATCACATATGTGGCTTTGTCGCGGCTCAGTGCACAGCAGTAGCGCTAGCGCCTTACAAAGGGATCCGATTGTGGCTAATGTGAACTTACGGATGAGATACCTGGCGAGCACCCAATGATACGCAACGGCGTAGTGGCTAATTCAACACGCGCGGGTTAGTGAAGCCATGCAAGCAAGCCCGGAAAACTCGTCCGATCGCCCCCTTCCTTTTCTGAAGGAGAAAGAGAGAGAATACATGTTAGGACTTCATCGAAGGTTTGCTGCGGTTCCTTTTCTTTTTCCAGTCAGTTATGCATCCACAATTTCATTATGAACCGCTGTCACCTCACCAATTCGATCTGGGGTTGTTGCGTTGAAAAAAATTCATGTTATATTTCTGCAGAAAACGAAATTTGCGGTGCAAGGATTTGAGCTGAGTCCGATGAAGCACATCGTTTACAATGGTGATGATGCCGAGAAGAAGTTGGATTCGCTAGTTGACAAGGTATCACTATGAGCAAAAATAATTAAATATGTCGTAATTTCTTACGTGGTTTTTGACAATTAAGTTCTAGGATTTCATCTACTCTTGGAAATTCACCGATCTTTGCTTTTCAGGAAGTGATTGATCCGTAGAAATTAAAGCAACAGTCCCAGAATAGTTTTTGCCTTCGACACTAATGGTGTGGAATGATGCGCTAGTCCTTGTCAAAAACATAAGAAGTGTGACTGAACAATAATCTCACCTTGGAAAGCTGCTAGAGAGGGAGCTGAACCGCTTTGAAGTATGCGTGGTTGGAATCTGCCGAGATGACTGCGGCTGATTTCTAGCCACGCCCACTCAAAGCGGTCAAGCTCCTTTTCTAGCGGCTTTCCAATGTAAGTTAATTGTTCAATCACACTTCTTATGTTCTTACTAGGGCTAGCGTATCGTTCTACACCCTCAGTGTCGGAGGTAGAAACCCTGCTGGGGGCTGTTGCTTTAATAGTTTCCATTTTTCAACGAGTAGTTTGAACAAAGTGATACTCACTCTAAAGAGAATTTACTTATAACGTCTCAATTTGAATCGTTTTTTTTTTGTCGAACGTCCACTTATGGTTTTCCTCTCTATGGTTTATTAACATGGTTTTAGATTTTAAGTTTAAAGTTTTCAGCTATTCGACAACGCATCGATAATGATCACACGTGCTCGGTATTTGGAGCGTGACGAAATGTATCCAATTACACCTAGGTATGTTTAGTTTTTTGACGTCTGACGGATGTTCCTCTAGAAAAAGCGAAAGTCGCTGTGTACGACGGAGAAACTTGTCGTTGAAAAGGGGCAACAGGGAGGCCTCCCAGCCCATCTATTAAAAGTGAATTTCGCGGTGGAAGGCAAACTATTTGGAATCAAGTTAGGAATGACAAGTGATGCGCTATAGAAAAAAGCCAAGAAAAACGGCCTAGAATCCGGGAAATGGAATCCTTTCCTTGCCCGCTGATTTCCGCATTGATGCGATTTTCATCGGTGCTGCCCTCTTCAACGCCAACGCTCTCTCTATCTCTATGCCAAACGGGTAAAGGCTCGGACAACGCGGGGCCGTTCCGCGCCGACCAACAATGCCACAGGGCAGCTAGATCGCGGGGGCATACCTTTCGATGCGAAATGAGTGTTGACCCTTAGAAAGTCCGCCTGTCTCCCCATTAGTACGTTTCCATTTCCTCGATCTTCGTCCTATCGTACAATCCTCTTTTAGCTATCAACTACAGCTTCTAGGGCGAATTCCGTAAGCCTTCTCTGTGATTGACAGAGTTTAGCAAATTTTCCTTGACTAAGCTAGACTGTTCTCTGTTGTGATTAATGCTGTAGTTTGAAATCTGGAATGGAATGAAGGAATTAAAATAGGTGAAGAAACGCTCATACATCTTCTATATGCGGACGATTGTATACTATTTGCATCAACAACTGTGAAGCTGCAGAGGAAATTGAAGGAACTACAAGTAGAAGCAGCAAAAGTTGGTTTGCGGATTCACCCAGACAAGACCAAATGGATGAGGAATCGGTACTCGAAACAGGAAATATTGAATGGGAAGGAAAGATCGAAAAGGTCGAATCGTTCGTTTATCTTGGACACATGATCCACGAAGAAGGTGGGATGAAAGATGAAATATCAAGAAGAATCAGAGCAGCATGGACAAGTTTTGGCCGATACAAAAGCAGCCTTGTGGATGAAGGCCTAGCAATGGAAGATCTTTCAACCCTCTTCAATACAGTGATACTGCCAGCCCTCACATATGCAGCAGAAACATGGGCAACAACGGAAAACGATGAAAAAAGGTTGGCGGTAACGCAACAGCATACGGAAAGAAGGATGTACAAAATCTCTTTAACACGTTGACGACATCGCGCGTTTTGGGTTTTTGCACCTCGTGGGACAGGAGCGATTTTGCGAGCGCCGCCGCCGCACACCAAATTCGTGGATTTTGAGCTGTAAATACGCAATACTTAGATGCGATGAAATGCTTTCAAGAATGTTTGATCTGTCTAATTCATCCTAAGTTACAGTAACAGAAGTTTGACAAAAATGACGTGTAAGGCCATGAAACGGTGAAATTTAACTACTTTTCCTTTAGTGGTTCTATTAAAATAAATTAGGACGTGGTTGTTTCAGTAGAAACACATATCTTCCCATATAAATAGGTTTGTATTCGCTTCCATTATTCCTTTTTATTAATATGCTTACGCTAATGAAAAGAAAAGGAGGAATGAACTGAACAGACATATCCGTAAGGTCTGGAAAATCTCTGCCAAACTAAAGAGTATCTGGCCTTTCTGTGAGCCATGTGGCTTTTAGGTATGCTGATGTATGGTCTTTAGAATGAAAACGTTAGGAATAAGTTGCACAAGTGCAGGAAAAGTGGTGATTTGCGTGGGACGCGTTACCGCGTCACGCTGTCGTCAACGTGTTAAGAGACCGAGTAAGCAACGAAGAGCTGAGAAGACGCACAAACGTTGATGATGTTATCAAAACCATATATCGAAAGAAACAGTTATGGGCTGGACACGTGAAAGATGTAAAGACAACAGGTGGACGACAAGGCTGACAGAGTGGTACCCTCGAGGATGCAAAGGCCCTGTGGGTCATCCGAAGATAAGATGGTGCGATCCAATGGTACAGTTACATGGCCACCAATGGACAAGAGCAGCGCAAGACAGACAAAGATGGAAAGGTTCCGATTTGCAAACATGGAGGAATGTTTCAAAACAAATCGCGTAAAAGGTAAAAGGTAAAAGGTAAAAAGTAGACTGGTCCACACGGCGGCTGGAAACGTCCACGAGGCCATAATCCGCCCTGGAATGAATCAATGTGTTGTCATCTGCTCTAAAATGTCTCCTTTTAAACACTCGTTTCTCATAAGTTCTACCTCATCTCACAGCTGTGCCCCTCCGAAATCTCGTGCAGTGCTCAAGAGAGACTACTGGAGGGGAGAGGTTCTGTTCCTCCCTGAAGTGGTCTTCCGGGCTTACAGGTTCAAATTTGGGCCCCAAGTTTACATCCTGTTGTCTTGGAATGTGTCTTTAAGTACGATCCTTGTCGGTGCTAGTACACAGATAAGGCTCTGCGCACGTGCTACATAGCAGTGGCGACTCGCTGTCAGATATGAGAATCACAACAGCGCGGTCTGACAGGCGGCGGTCAAACCAGCCAAGTGCTGGTACCCTACAGGGGGTCCGTCGCGCAGCGAGAAGGCAGAGACGCAGACGAGTCACAGTGCGCATTGCAGTGACTTCCCATCAAGTTAAATAGGATATCCTATAGTAAGTCCCACATCACACAGCACGCGCGGCGTCGTCCACTTACCCGCCTGCGTCTATGCCTTCTCGCCGTGCCGCTTCTTGTCGGGTACCCGCCAAGTGACTGAGTGACGAGGTGTTGCTGAAAAGATGTGGGTAGTGTGTTGGACGGGAGAAGACTCAGAATTTTTTTGACAGCCTAGAACTGGATTGCGGGTCACCTAATCCTCTTTCATTCGAGATTGTCTTATTCCAGACTATGAGGTACAGTAATGAAAATTTTCAGATGTCTCCGAGGGAGAAATTTCACAATTGCTTCGCTATATGGTAATTTCTTTCTATTTTCAGCGCACGCGTAATGGTTCAATCTGAAATGACGGAGAGTGAAATTGAAAATGCATTGATATCGATTACCAATGTAGTAGCCGATTTGTAAGTGATTGAAGCTAGAACATTTTCTGCTTGAATAACCCTAGTCGCTCAGTTATGTAGTTCAGCTAGGCATATGTCCACTTTTTGTTGATTTGATTGGTTGAATGTATCTACTTAATTCAGCTTAGGGGCAGTTGTTGTTTGTGGAAATCAAGTGCAATAACCATTCCTTGGCAGTTTTTCACATATTGTCATCGTTCTCTTACCGTATCTACCTATTTGATTTTTTCAATGAGACTGCTTTTCAGACTGTGATTGTACTTTGTGAAAATGCTCATGCTAATGAACTTTGTGAATTATGATGCGTATGAGTGGCGTTCACGTTTTGACGAGGGATATCTTTGTTCGAAGGAGTTTAATTACTTTGCTTTGCTTTTTGAAAAGTAAAGTGGTGCAAGATCATGCTCAATAAAACCAAAGTAACTGGAGTCATGATCAGTCCACTAGCTTGAATGATCTTTACTACAGCTGATTGCTGACGAATAAGGTCTTTCAGGAAATGCCCGGCTTTTTCGGAATGGTTTCTTGCACGATAAGGGGTACGTGCATGAAACACAGAGCTGTAGTTTATTTTCCCTGAGCGGTCCTCTGAATGCTAAAAAGGGGTGATGAAGTGGCCCGTGGCTCTAATCCTTGATAGTGCAATTTTTTGTCAACTGGCGCTTACATGATGTCGCAAAATGATACCCGTGGCTAGTGTTCGATCATATATTACAGTCAGGACCATTAGTAACCAATATGAGTAGATTTTTGTCAAAAGGTGGTGTTCTGAACTGAAAACTTTATCAAACTATATCATGCAGAAAACAGTTTGGCGAAAGCTGGGCATTTCCGTGTGGGAAGTGCCCTGAATTTCGTAGTAGTAGATCTCCGAATGGAGGCCAAGAACAGCCATCATTCGATGCGAAAGCGGTTTTTAGCAAAATCTCCACCGAAGTCAGTGATGGGATAGGGGTGAGGCGAATCAGTGATAAGTCACCTCCAGGTGCTCGTTTGGGATTCAAATCTAACATAGTTTCGATCAGAACGACCAAGCTTTCCGTCCTCGGAGTCGATCACTTGGTTCCGGACCCGTCTGGGAGGACCATGCAGGAGGAGTACAATAACCATGTGGATTTGCACATCGGCTGGCCCTATAAAGGTGTGGTACAGACCGTAACATCTCCAAAATACCACTACGATTATGGGAAGAAGTCGAAACCATGGCGCACCCCAATATTGGTTTGACTTGTGTTAGGCTGCATGTTTAATCTTTAGTCCTTTTCTTGGATGTAAACATATGATTAAGACGTTTGCCTTGAGATACGTTTTTCTTTCTTTATTTTTTTTCATGATACCGCTACAAGCCGAGAAACTCGAAATCTTAAGTGGGTTTTGAATATTCGATGGGCTTTTTGGAGATTTTTCTCACTGCCGCGCTTCAAGATTTTATTCCGGGATTTTAATTACCCTGGTTTTTTTTTAATTTTTCATAGAGTCTTTTTCAAGATATCTTGTTGGTGAGAAGTCCGCTCGCTTCTACGACTATAAATATTCGGATGGCATCGTTTCCGTTGTACGCTGAGACCTATAAGATAGGAAATCGAGTGTATCGCCGAAATGGATATAAAAGGACCAATACTAATCGAGCTGAAGACGTTGGCGATACTCCTGATGTATATGCAGACGAATTTGAAGATGATGGACCATCTTGTGTTGATGGTGGGCCATTTATACTAATTGTGGAAGAATTTCCTTCGTGCGGTTTTCATTGTTGGTGTCACCTAGAGTGAATCATCTACTTTGACCGGTATAACTCGAGACGTGGCAGCATCACCTTTAAGTAGAGGTCGCTGTTTCAGCGTCGTCATCTTTCCTGTTGGATAGGTGTCAGACTTTGCGGTGTCACGCATGTTGCGCGAGTCGCAAGTGCCGACTTGTGTTGCAAACACGTGCGATCGCGCGACGTTTCTAGTCTGACAATGGGTTCCCGACAGGAGGCCCGTTGCGCAGCGAGATGACGGAGACGTGCCCGGTTTGGGCTAACGGGCGAGTCGCAGTAGCAGCGGGTTTCGATCTTCTATTGATTTAGCGCCATGTTAAATAGAGGGTACATTGCTACGTCTCATATCGCACATTACACGCTGCGACTCGTCCGACCCATCTGCGTCCCCGCCATCTCGCCGCGCGACGAGCCTGTCGGTACCCGTCTGACACCAACCTAACCATAAGAGCGAGTGATAGCCATGAGCTCAGTTATCACCTGTTGCGGCTACAACTTGTTCTCAATACCTGATGTGTTCTTAACCAACCTTTTTCGAGTTTCTTTTAAGTTGTTCCCGCAAAAAGAGAACGACAGCTGTCCGGCGATGACGTAACAACGGCGGACCCTGGCCAGAATTTATGCGACAGTGATCCAAGAGTCTCCTTTGATGGTGGGAAATACACAGCGGAGTGAGTTTTGCTCAGCAGTTATTCAATTTTCGATGGGTGACAATATGAGAAGCTGATCGAAGCGATTGTCGAGGTGGTTTATTGGCAAGTAGCGGCGCATACCACACCTATGTCCAAGGGCGGATCTCGCCAAGGCTGAGAGAGTCTTCCCTTGACGTCGGTTAATTGGCAACTGACTAGTTGGGGGGGGGGGGTGTCCCCTAAGAGGAACATCGCGCGGCGAAGGAAGAGACGCAATTGCGGCAAAGGATGCATGCATAACATGCGCTGCAGCTCGCCCTTGCCGCATATGCGTCTCTCCCTTCGCCGCGCGATGGGCCTCTTGGGGGACACCCGGGGGGAATAAAACACTGGCTCGAACATTGCTTGGTCCCAGCAACAGGCCGAATCGCATTCATATGTCCCTACGACTCCCAACAGAAGTATAATGCGTAGCGCTTTCCAGGAACCTTCTTTCAAGGAGTGCTTTGTCCTGTACATTTAGAACCCGTTGCAAAATAACATCATAACACTGAAACTTCAAGCAAATCTTGTAATCCGCAAAATCTGTTCTTATGGATCCAATTCGGATGATCTTTCCTCTAACTGCGAAATAAAAATGGAAAGTAGCACGGCCATTACTTTTTAGGATCTACGTTCCCAGTGCGTTCTACGGGAAATTAATTGGCACACGTGGAACTACAAGACGTGAACTGGAAGAGTCCACGGAATGTCGCTTGACGATCCCTCGAAAAGGACAGAAAGGAAATGTTGGTAAGTGAGCCAGAAATGCACCTAGTTCGAAATTTTCTGAAAGTAGAATATTTCTCAGAAATCAAGTCATTTGTTGGTCTTGAGAATGTGCAGCGTTGCTTGGATCGAATAGAACTGCTTGTGGCTGAGGCGAGGAAAACAGTGGGTTTTTCATGTTGAAGGATGTATTGCTTAACCACATTTCGTCTAGCAACTACGACTTGTTCATTTCTTCTTTTGCAAAATCAATCCTCAGATTATTTTTGAGGCGAATCTTTTGTACAAACTAAGTTTTGCGTGCTCCAAAGAGAAGGATTACTTACTCATGTGCCTAATTGATACCCCTTTGGATGACTAGGGCGACTGGATGTGGAAAAGGTGCTTATCTTGTGCGCAAAATTTGGTGTATAAGGTAGTTCCACTTTGTTTCTCAAGCCATTGAGCCTGTTTTGCTGTTGATCCATCATCCCAGATACCCTTTTGTTCTCCTTCTGCCTCCGTCCTTCTGATTTCCCTCAAATTCCTATATTACTGCAGAATATTACTGTTTTTCGAAAGAGAATTGTATGCTGTACAAACCCTTTTATTTCTCTTCTATATTGCTGACTTGTTGAATTTCAAGCTTGCGAGATGGGAGGTCTAGTAGAAGAAAATTAGCAAACCGGCAACTGGCTGTGGATCTGTTTCCCACTAGGAGAAATCAACCAGTGATATACCGTATACTTAGCCATAACCTCTTGAAGAATCTGCTTCCAGATTGTTGAATAACTAGCGTCACTGTTTTTCAAATTTGGTTTTCTTCCTCCAAAACTCAATGGATAACAATACCTCGTCGAAATTAGACCCGAAAGTTTTTACCGCTGAGACGTTTAAACTGATGGAATGTTCAGAAAAAGTGACTAAGTTTGAAAAGCATGTCAGATTGATTTCGTCATCTTCTTAGGGAGGAGACTTCTTTGAAGTAATTTGATCATTATCATAATGTTAATGGGTAGGGCACGTTACCGTAAGCCTGAAACGTGACCTAATTTATGATGAAAGTGAAATCTAAAAACGCTAAAAAAAATAGAGCAGGAGAAATGCTTGCGAACGATATGTAGCCTTATATGAAACAGTGGGGTGTTAAAGAAAAAAATCAGTCTGTGGAACCGCTGTGATTTCAAGAACCGAATTGGTCGATCAGAGAAACCAAATTTGACAAGAAACGCGACAAGTTTTTGGACTGGTATCGGAATTTTTACAGGAGGTCATGACCGAGTGCAGAGCAGGATTAAAAATGAGGATTCCTAAACGGCTCGTTGAGGAATTTCGCCTGTCAAGTCACACTCTCCCGCGCGGACATTCACTTTCGCCACCCGCGAGTCACCTGTACTCTCCGTGTGTACATTCGACATTACTCTCGCAAAGTACAAAGCCATGGTCGAGGGGTTCCTCGACCATTATTCGCCCTGGTAGAGGATATATTATCGATTCCTCTTGTTGGAAAATAGAGTTGGAGTTGGTGGCAGGTTTGGCTCGTTTTAGCCGACTAGACTTCTTTGCAAGCCTGAAATTCAACAATTTCATAATGGATGTACAAAAGGAGCAAGTGATTTTGTGGAGCAGACATTTCCCTTCCGGAAGAACATCATGTAGAGATACGAAATTTCAGAAGAAAATCCTGGAGAAAAAGCATGAGGTTGGCCGATACTACATATTAGGTTGTCTCATAAATAATGTCGTTTTCTTCAAACAAAAAATTTCGAGCTTAAATCCTATCCTTTCAAAACGACTCACGTACCATTCGAAAGAGCATTGTTTGCTCTACAAAATGGCATGTTTGGTTCCTATAATCACTGCGCAGTTTTCAAATTTCAAGGCTGCAAAATGAGAGGTCCGGTCGACGAAAATCAGCCGAACCGACAGCGAGCTCCAGCACTATCTATCCCAAGAAGAAATCAGTCAGTGATATACCCTTCACTTACTCATGATCTCTTCAGAACATTCCGCTACTAGATTCGCCAGCAAGTCGCGTCGCTACTTTTGCAGATTTGGCTTTTCCGCCAGAACTCGATAATCAAGCACCACCTCTTAAAATTTATGCCAGAAACTTTTTACAGCCGAACATTAAAAAACTAGTGGAATGTTGATAGCAAGTCATGTCTAAGTTAGGTTTCTCCTTTTCGGGGGAATTTTTTGCAAAGTAGTGTGGTCATTTTCGTGTACTGGACACCCTATCACGC
>KZ344986.1:828085-855615 GCA_002352805.1 Teladorsagia circumcincta
AGAATTTTCAGAACTCTGCTGAGACTGTTGCTTTAATGATTTGTTTTCTTGGTTACTATAATTTTGGCCCATCCTGCTTTATATATTGTTTTGATCATGTTTGGGTCTCTTCTTTGATAAAGGGTAAAAGATAAAGTTTTGACGTGATCAACCATTTTGGATGCGCCACGCATCCAGAACCCATTCAGAGTTGTAAAGCTATTTGATTGTTTGACTTGTGGAGGTTGGCCTTTTATCCTTATGGATGAATTTGGTAGGGAACAATCGAAACAGGTGGAGTGAGAGACCTGGTTGAGGTTTGATATTGAAACTGCCGATACACCACTTCATCTTAGCTCCCTTCATGTCATGACAAACTAAACGTTGAGTTAATTAGGAACGATCATTTTCCAGAATTTTCCTTTTCCCCTTTCGACTCCACTAAGAATCGTAGATGCATTTAGAAGCGTTTTTGACCAATGCGTCTACATTTCATGAGTTTTCTTTGGAGGTCAGTCTAATGCTCAAATTATGGATTTTGTTGTCGCAGGGTCTACTAGCTCCAGGCAACTGATACGAATGAACGAAAATTTTGCCAATTTTGGATGGCTTTGAACTGGTGAAGAGTGACGTCACAGCTTCAGCTGCTAATCCTCTGAACATTCGTCTGAGCTGGGCAGAAGTAGTTTGATTTGACTTTGGGTCTACCAGTAAGAATTCGGAGGGAAGGGTTTAAACATCCCTACCTATTTGTAACGGACGACTCTAACACTTTCTGTCGCAGTGTTGTTTGGCGAGACTTCGGAAGGTCTTGTAAGGATATCACTAGAAAGCGTAGTGAGATAGAGCTCGCTACTCGTGGAGAGGTGTCCCTCGAGGCAATGAAGATCGTAGTAGTCTGAACGTGATTGGGTGGGCGGTTAGGCTAGCCACCTGTCTCGGTCTCCAATTCAAAATGCGACTAGACGACACATGGTTAAAAAAAAAGATATGGAATGTCAGCTAGAAATGACACCTTTCACTCATAAATGTCAAATCATTTGTCTATAGGAGTGAATTTTTTCGTTGCTCTTCGTAGAGCACATGATCGATCATGTGTATGCGTTGCCCTTGAGATTCGCGCGCTAGTATGCTAGGGGGGGGGGGTGGGGTATGGAAGGGGATGCATGCAGTGTTGAGCCCTACAGACTCTCAGATTCACCACAAACAAATATATCAATTTCGACACATGCTCAGTCCTCTTCTTGGACAATTGCAATGGTTCACAAATACGAGAGCTTCCTTAGAGAAAAATGAGGTATGGGAGCTTACCCTTCAGCGAAAAAAGAGTTATTGTTGTTGGGGCAAACTGCCCTCCCCCGTGTAGTACACTAAAGCCCTGAATTATTTTTCATTGACTTTTCTATGAGGTAGTGGCACTAATCGTCTTTCGTCCAAATCGCAGCATCAATACTGGACTTCACTTCATGAAGCCTTTTTATAGAAAGCAGCAGCCTAGAGAAGGTTTCAAAAAAAGCTCACTTTGGCCATGTTGTTCATGGAAAAACAAGTATCATAGCAGAATTTTCGTGCTAGGCTGATTTTCAGAGTATGCCATTAGGTCTACTTTTTGTCCTCGCGATCGCGTTGCAATAAGAGCGCACAATTCTCCAGGGCGAGCTATACATCTGTTAATCGAGATTTGCTATTACTTGTGGAGTGGACGGTGAATGATACGCCTTCAGTCGTAATCGGCGTCATGTGCACGTGGCGCGCGGCCAATTCTCGTCACCCAAAATTGGACCCCTTTTCTGTCCTCTGCTGCGTTCATGCTTCATACTGCAACTCAGCGCGTTATTGTAAAATAAATATTGATCATTGTCGCGAAATATCAGTACCACGAATAGCACGCCCTAATTATATGGGGAAGCCGCACGCAGGGATTGAAGGAGTTCAACAAAAGGGCTATTCGCACCTTTGGGTGTCTAAGTAGAGGCTCTGTGTGAACTTCTGAATCTATACGTTTTGTGGATAATTGGCAGAGCATACAAACGTGAAGTGGAAATCTTTCTTCGTTCATTATTTTATCGTGTATTCAGTGCCCTTTTGCCGGTCAATCCTTTGGAAATAGAGCTAAGCGGTGTTGAGACGTGGGAAGACGATCCGAAGAATGTGCGAGTCATTTTCTCGACTATCCGATCAGAGCCGTGAGTCCACCATAATGAATTTGTCGTGTCTTTATCTGACCTGGTGTTTTCAGACTACAAAGAATCTGTGACCTTTTACGGAAGCGGCTTGTGATTGCCGGTATTTCACCGACAACAGAAAAATCGCTGTCCACAATCGAGTCGTCCGTCAGAATGCACGTGACGCTTATGAAAAGTTTATACGCGGATCGGGTACGTTAAAGGCTATGAATTAGGGTGATTGGCGGTCGAAGAACTTCGCGAAAATGGCTCCGTTGTATGTGAGAAGTGTCAAGAGTGAGTACACGCGCGGAGAGCACAAACAGCTGGCGTAGCGAGAATGAATGTGAGCGCGGGAGAGCATGGCTGAACAAGCGAAGATTCTCGGCGAATCCTCGACCGATTTTCACTCTGCAGTGAACGTGAAGGCTGAAAGACGGAGGGATTTTGCTGATCTCGTCAAGCGTGATTGGAGAAGGAGAGATGGAGTGAAACTTGGTGGATCACAGCTTTCAGCACACCCTTCAGCGTGCAGAAAGCTGTGATCCAGCAAAGGCTAAATGACCTTATCGAACCATTCCACCCTTCCAGCAACTGTGTCCACTGCCTTCAATATTCGATGGTTCAGTTAAAAAATCGGAGGGGTCTATAAGAAGGCTAGTGGACCTAGCCCCCATTTGGTGTTAAAGGCGGATTTCACGTTGGAAAGGCAGCCCATTGGAAATTGAGATGGTCAGTGATGATCCAAAAAACGGAAAACCGAGAAAAACGGCTGGAATCCAAGAAATGGAACCCTTTCCTCGCTCCTTGATTTGCACATTGATGCAACTCTCATCGGTGCTGCCCTCTTCTATGCTAACACTCTCTTTGCTAAAGGGCTACAGACTCAGACACGAGACGACGCGAGAGGGGGAGGCGTACCAGACCAATAGCATGTCAATAGCACCGCGGGAAAGGGTTCGCTGGATCACCGGGGCATACCCCCCGATGCGAATCGCATATCGGCCCGCACCCTTAGGAGGTCTGCCTGTCTCTCCACCAATCATTCGTGAATTTCCCCTTTTTCGGGACCTTCCTCCTTATCGTAATTCAACAAATGTTATGAGACGCAATGATGAGCGATTTCTGCCACCCAAATGTGAAATGTGTCGCAATCAGTTCAATAAATCGCAGCCAGAGTGAGCCACGTTTTGAGGAGTTTCTTCAAAGGAGTATTTCGTGATAAGTCGGAGGTTGGAGAAGGAGGAATACAGTCAAAAGGCAGGCGGGCACCCTAACCCTATCGGTGCGGGACGATGCGCGTTTCGCAGGGAAGGGTATGCCCGAGCGGCTTAGTAGCGCCATATCCGCGCTGCTCGCGTCGCTGCCCGCCCATCTACTCGCCGTCTGACTCTAGCCGTTTAGCTCAGAGAGCATTAGGTTGAAAAAGGCAGCACTGGTAGAGCCGCATTAGTGCGGAAATCAAAGGCAAGAAAGGGGTTCCATTTTTCGGGTTATGGGCCGTTTCTCATACCACGAAAAATCCATTCATTTTTTATTCAATGGAAACGCGAAAAGAGTTCGCGCGAGCGCAAAAACTGCAGGGCAGAAATGGGACCCCTTCCTTCCCCTCGGGTTCTCATTCTTCTCCTTTACGGTTTTTTCTTCATCCATCCCTGCACTCTGACCGTCCCCCCTTAATTTCTTATGAGCTGCCTTTTCATCGTGACCTCCGTCCTTAATACGACGCACGGATCGCACGAGTGACCTCCGTCTCTTTGTTCATATTTCATTCCGCCTTCCATCTGACCTGGAACACTTTAAAGTGTCCAAGTTTTCTCTCCAAATGACCGAATACGACCGTCCTCCCCTACCGCCTCCTATCAAGAAACCCTCAGCATTGGCTCTCATCTGCCGTGCCACGTTGTTCGCGCCTACTCATAGTGAAAGACGACTTCTCCTCAAAACTCTGTTTCCGAGCTTCTGTATACTTGTCTTTGGTTTTACTGTATGGATCTGCATGATGTTTGCCCTTCTTACAATACTACGAATCTTGAAAATTACAGGATCATCCGGAATCATTCGATGCGGCAGTGATCCTCGACGAGTACAAAGACTATCACTTTGGGACGTTCACACCCAATAAGGTCAGTGTACAGATGCGCTGCTTGTATTCTCTTCCCAACTAACCATCGATGTTAGGCCGACGTCGGACTTTGTGAATCGCGTGATTCGATAGCCGTTGACGGAGGCAACAATGCCGAAATACTGGTCTAACTTAAAGCAACACCCTCAGATAGAACTGGGATGGTGAAAGCGGTTGATAATAAAATGTAGATGCCGAGTTAGTTGCAAATGAAAAAGAAACAAAAGAACCTCTGATGAAGCCTTTTAACAAAGACTCACCATCTCCCCATGGAATGAGGAACGGGCGTTTCGGACGAGTTGTCTGAACGAGCTTGCTCCGCCGGCTCGTGCCAGCAAGAAATGCAATTACAGTCGCATATGCACCAATACAAAGAATGAAATACGACAATTGAACGATTCGAGCAAGTGAAACTAATCCAAAACAAGCGACATTCCTTCGAACGCGGCGCAGTCTACACGCAATCGCGTAAGTACCATGCAGCCAAGGTAACTCGTCTAACAGCTAACCATAGGATTAGTGGCCACAGACCAGCTTCGTAAGGCCATAACGACGTTGTCGCGCACTTCCGAGGCGCGACAACGGCACACATCTGTGCTACACGTGGGCTACTCTATCCTACCCGGGAGATGGCTCTTCGAATTGACTTCTGCTAGGGGTGTTGCTTTACCTCTTGCACCGTTGACGTTTGAACCATTCTTAGAGGCATTCTCCGCAGTTGGTTTCATTGGATAGATTTCAAGCGGGTCTACAGTTGTTTATCTGCAGTTGCTAAAGTTGTATCACTGCGTGATCCAAACGTGTGACTAGTTCACCAGGGGCATCGATCATCAAACGACCAGTGGATGGATACACACCCCCTTTAGGTGTTGCAGGGATTTGCGAAAAGAGCAATTGCACAAGGCTCAGTTATTTAGATCGTCGTAGGCTGTTTTTGGTTAACATGTACAGTACAACAGTGTGATGTGAGTGGAGGATGTCAGCGGCAGTTTGAGAAACTCGCCCGAACAAACCTCTTTTCCATCTCAGAGTGGAATTCTATCAAAAGAGGGGACCCTATTCGGGGTATGTTCAGCGGTTTCTTTTGATTTTCTTTGCTTCTGCTCCTGTTTGCCTCCCAAGTTTAGTCTTCTTTCCCACTACCGAAGGTGCTAATAGTATATTTTTTAAAAAGTAAATCTTACAGTCGGCTGTCTTAAGGTTTTTGGCAATTTCTAGAAGTTGGAAATTGGATTTAGAGTTCGTTTCAGGGTGGCTTATCAGCTACTGTGAAACAGACATAACTGTTCTTTAATTTTTGACGGTTTCAGATCGTCCTGTGTTCGATCAACACAGTGGATGCAGAGACGGGTTTCTATCAGCAGTTCTATGAGATGACTTTGCCGTAGTCTGCTGCTCGTGGTGGTGCTGGTAATATTCTTCTGTGGACTTTGCCCTGTTGTACTTTTCGTCTGATAACGAATAATTGCGGTTCCGCAACGTGCAGCAACCGAAAGAAGCGGATTTTCCTACTACTCTGTTGTCATAAGACAGGTTATGTCTCACTGCGTCGTTTCGGCAATATTTTTTGTGTTTAATTGAAATGATTATAGTTTAAATGCCTCCTTCTTTTAATGTAATTTTTATATTCTGATATCGATTATTACTGTTTCCTTCGGTCCAGTAGTGATGTTACACAATAGAGTTTTGCTGTTGTTTTTCTGTTTTATCGAAGCAGTCGTTTCACTTGTGTGAGCGACTGTAGGTGATTTTTAGTTGATTCTCCAGTTTTTGTCATGAGAAATCTCGTTTTCTGATCACTTGGCTAAATTTTTTAAAGAAGATTGATATCAATGCTTATTCGATCAACAGCATGGGCAGGCAGGTACAGTACCCATTTTCGGTGTTTTGGTCGAGGCTTATTGAGGCAACTTCCCTCATCGACTTCAAATATCTGCGCTCAAGAAATTTTGAGACACTTGGGGCTTTATTTTTGGATTTTTTCTACCACCGACAAACCCATTCAATAAGATGTGTTCTGCCTTTAGGCGCTTAGGACCTTTCTCTATCGAACGGACAGTAGATAAATTGCTATCCTCTATAAATAAGTTTGGAAGTTCTTGAACTTCTTTAACCCGTTTCAAATAGTCTCGAAATTTCTAGGACACACTTATTCGTTCCTTATTTGTTATAATATGTGACAGACACAGGTGTGATCTTAAACAGTTATCTTGCTCTACAAACTCTGCAGACTCGCCAACTAGACAGTGTTGTCGCATTCCGCCGCATGATTACTCTTTACGACTGTGAGACATTTTCTGCACGGCTATCGGCTGATCCGGTGTCGGGAAATGCTGGTAAAGCAACACCCCCAGCAGAAGTTGTCTCGAAGAATGTATACGTGTAGTATACAGGGGGCCAAAAAAAGAGCCACTTTGCCCATGACGCACATCATCAAACTTTTTGTTGCAAAGACTGCCGCCATGATTCGGAGTGTTGCGTCGATATATTACTCAGATGTCCCCCCATAAGCAGAAGCAGGCCCCCTTCACTGCCTTCACCGTCTCCAGAATATGACGTCATCCGTCATCATCGTCAAGTTCAAGGAGGCCTACAATAATCGCTCCATTCTGAAGCTGCTACGTATTTTCTTCAATCGAATAAGTGGTGAATAGTTTATTAGAGACACTAGCTGTGACTATACCAGATAGCTTTTGACTAGCGTCTCGGGGTCGTCGTAATGGTCTATGGTTCCTCGACGACCTCGTTGAGATCGTACCGTGCATCATGTTTCCGTGGGAAAATCTTCTGATGTCGTCGGTGTAGAATAACCTATGTAATTTCTCTTATGAAAAATAGAGTGCTCTTCAATATGCAGTTGGGCTCATTTGGTTTGATTCTGGAAGGGACAATTTATTTTGCTTCGAACATGGGTAGAAGTGACTCTTTTTTGGCCCCCTCCCCTGTAGATGTTGTCGTTGTCGCGGCTCGAAAGTGCGCGAGAACGGCGCTAGAATCCCACAAAGTTGGCTTGTGACCGCTTATCATGACTTTCGGACGAGTTATGAAGGGAACACCTCATAACAAGCAACGTGGGCTACAGCGTAGCGGCTAACTCAAATACGCGAGAGATAGTTGAACCGTAAGGCAGGCCAATTCGTTCAACTTGTCCGTCTCCGCCTTTGCCTTTTTCAAGGAGAAACTCATTGACGATTTTCTTTGCTCTTTAATTCATTTTTAGTCGATTTGGCATCCACAGCTTTATTATCTCACAAATTCGATTTGGGGTTGTTGCTTTAAACCCGAAGTGAATCCAAGCCGAAGCATCTATAGGGCCGTTGGGAAAGTTTTTGCCATTTTTAAAAGCTCCTTTTTGAACGCTATATTTCTGAATTACTCTTGACAAGAGAAACTGTGCCAGCTCATAATTCGGTGGAAAGCGCATATCTTGCCCTATCTAAACTTTTTGTCATTGTGAACGTGAAACACGTTCCCCTTTATTTTAAAGCCTTGAATACAGTATTCTTAACAAGCTGTTATGAACAAGTTTTTTGTATACTCTCAAATTTGGTCGGAACTGTACGGAAGCAAGTCGCGATATCAAGCGAGCATTTGGTCCTGGATTCGCACGTCCGTACGAGGGCCAATGGCTATATGGCCAACCGAAAGGGAGAGGTCGTTTTCGCAAAGGTCAACGTCGCGGTACGTATGTGAGAGGCATAACTTTTGAGCGCTCCTCCAACCATGCTGATGCTAGTAGTGCGACGACTGCGACTATCTCATCGAACGTTTGAGGTAGCTCCCAAATAGCTGTTCTTCAGAAGTGATGAGCTCCTCCGTGTTGTTGAGCCGCATCCGACAAGTGTTCATCTTCTCGATTGTCGCGTTCGCTTCAAATTTTGAATACGGTTTCTCCACCACGTACCTGAACACACCGGTTGAGGAGTTCAAGGTGGGTTAAGTCAACGGGGGTGACTTGAGTTTTCAAATTTGAACACATTTCCCTTTCCGTCCTGTTTTTCAGGTCTTTCTAAACGAGTCCTTCATCCGAAGAGGACATACAATGAGTGAGTCCACGTACACGATGCTTTGGAACCTTATTCTGAACATATGGTTTGTTGGATTCTTCCTTGGGATCTGGTTCAGTCCTCTATTGAATGATAGATTCGGTCGGAAAGGTGGGTCGATAGACGAGTTCACTTGCAAACTATACTGACATTTCCTCCTGCAGTTGGGTTCCTTGTCGGCTGTGGAATAGCACTTGTTGGCGCTGTCCTACGTCTACTGTCCGTGTGTCTATACCGACCAGAACTGCTGATTGTTGGACGCTTTCTTACGGCTATGTGTGAAGCGATCACCTACCAGTCCTGCATTCTCTATCTCCAGGTTCTTTATTTTATTTCATTTCCAAAGCATCATCCGCAGTCATGGTGATGAAATGGATGAACCAAAGAGAAACCTCTGTTGTTAGGCCAGTTCAGAGATCATGACACTTTTGCCCTCAACGCTACTTGGCCCCACACCTTTTTCTTAGCAGTTTGTAAGAACCTAACTAAAGGGTTACTCATGATCCTGATCCTGAGCTTGCCATCAACAATCCGTAAACTTCAATCCAAAATGTAAAAAAATGTCACCACGTGGAATCGAATTACAACCCGACTTGGCGCTATCGCAGTATACGGGGACATCCATTCAGTACTAAGCCTTGAGGGCAGGAGCTTCAGGAAAATGAAAATCGCTCACATACCGGAGTCTCTACTGCGCCGCTTAAAGGAGGACTCCACAGAAAGGGCGAAGGTCGAGTTAGGGAAAAATTGCCTAGTGGGGAGACCGGCGAACACCCTGAGGGTGCGGACAGGCACGCAACCGGCAGTGGCAGATTTGACCTCGGAGAGCTAGCAGGGCTCAAAGTTGGCGGGTCCGCCTGCCTCCGCCCACCGCCTGTCTAATCACACGCCACAGGTCTATACGTGGCGAGTGATTAGATAGCGGAGAGAGCGTTACGTTGAAGAGGGCACAGCGATGGGAGGCTCGTCAATACCATGATCAAGGGGAAAGAAAGGGGTCCCATTTCTCGGGTTCTGAGCCGTTTTTCATGGTTCCGCTTCCTTTCTGCTACTACTTACCATCCCTACAAAAATTTGGAATGGGTTGAGTTTTCATCGTAAATTCTGCCTTTAAGGCTTAGTTCTGATTCTGACAAGAATAGAGATGTTTCACCCGGTTTTGAATGCACTACCACCACAACCCTCCGTATCTTGCGATAGCGCCCCCCCCCCCCCATTTTCACTCCATTCTGGGAATTCACGGAATCGCTTGGAAATAATGTACCATGGTTCTGTGCACGTGCCCCTATGTCGTGCCGAAAATCGTTTTTAAAGCTCGACGCGCTATAAACGACCTTTTTCATGAGAGTGGAGCTGAATCAAGACCTTCGCATTTGCTATGAATTAATAATTGATTTAAAAAGAAAGGTAAGGCTGAACGATTAGTACAAAGATGATAAGGGTTAAGAAAAGTGCTAAAACTATTGTCCATAGGACAAATGGAACACGAGAACATTGGACAAGTGATCATTGTCCAAAGTTCCCGTATTCCGGAGCAAAAGAGAGTCACATAGACTAGAGTATAGCCAGACAGATAAGAGGTGAGATTGAAGTGCGATCGCATTTCACTATGACCGGACGTCAATGACCCATATGATTTGCTGAACATTTCACTGACGATAAGCGTGCACGACTTACATGTGCGTGATTGTTACGTGAACACCTGGAATCAATGGTTAACATCCCTGGCTGAGCGTATTGTTGAGCGAGCTTGGCTGAATTGTCCCCCCCCCCATTCCTTCGCAAAAGCCATGAGCATTCTGCGGCTAAAGTTTCTCAAACTTCATCCGTCTCCGGATCCTGCCCCGTCCTCTTCCCATCAACCTGCAACCTGTCCAACTTTTTTCGACTCTGCCCCAAAGTCCCAGCATCTATGTCAAAGGCACGGGTTGGGATTATGCAGTATAAGGAACACCCTCCATCAATACCGCGGCGGTCTGCGACCGCGGGTACCCAAAAATCTTCCCATGGAGAGAAACCTCACACGCAGACGGGTTTGCGGGCGAGTAGCGGTGCGTGCTGTGGGATGGGGGACGTACTACACTAGGTTCTATTCAAGCTTAACGCGAAATTGTCACATTACGGGCTGCGACTCATCCGCCAAACTCTGCGTCTCTGCCTTTTGACCGCGCGACGGGCCTGCTTTCGATCCTGCAACCGCAGTTGTGATGCCACGCCTGCGACTACGAACCGTAACTCGCACGTAATTGTGCCTCCGGCCTGGTATTTAGGGCTATGGCTACCTGGCGTAGCCTATGACCGCCCACTGCAGGAGCTATTGCGTGGCTGGCATAGAACATGAAATCAGCTGGGCAGAGTGCATGAATCGCCGTTTCAACTGCAGGCAGAAGTCAGCAATGGCTAGCATATTTAGAAAACTCGTTCGGACACGCCTCCGTCCAAAGCCATTCACCTTTGCTTATGTTGGGTAGAGGAGCAGGGTGAAAACTGCTCGAGGAAACAAATCGGCTCGTCAAGGATTTTCGCCTGTTCGGTCACGTTCTCCCGCGCGGATATGCACTCTCGCCACCCGCGAGCCTTCTACTCTCGCATAGTAAAGCGCCATGGTGGAGAAATTCTTCGACCGTTATTCACCCTGGAGGGAGGAGTTGGTTATTTTTTCGGCCTTGTAGACGCTTTCGTTCAGTTTTTTTCTTCAGTAGCGTTCTACGCATCTCTGTTTAAGTCCCCAAAATGAGACAAAGTTTAAGTTAAAAAATTTTAAGAAATCCCTACACTCTTACTGACTAGATCCTACTGTCCTTCTCCCTGGAATTCTTCGCCAATTCCGCTCACTGTCACCAGGTCTCCCCGTAGGGCTATGTAGGTGCGTTCCTCTACCTCTAAAGAAAAATCCGCAGCGATGGCTCGCCTTTTACCATAATTGCAAATGAGCGAAAGCATATGTGTCCTCGCCTTCAGAAAGCCAGAAAGTGTCGTATGCAGACCATATGCCATAACTGACGACGGCCGCGAAAAACCGGTGTTGTCAGCTGCAACGTTTTCGCGGCCGTCGTCAGTTGTGGTATATGGTCTGCACCGGACACTTTCTGGCTTTTTGAAGGCGAGGGTACATATAAGAAGCGGCAGTGGGTCGCAAGGGCATGACCGGACTGTTGGCGTCTGATTTTATTTTATTCCAGGAATGCTCTCCCACACACGAAAGGGGCATGATGACCTTCCTCAGTGAGATTTCCTACTCCTCCATGTGTTTCGTTGGTATGATGCTTGGCACTCGCCAAATGCTCGGCAGCGATCTTGTTGCCCTGATGACATTTGCCGTGCCTTTTTGTGAGTGTTTTTTGGATATTTTATTTCACTATTTCGCATTGCAGCGCAGCTATGCCCGTCCGAGGCTCAGAGGGGTATTGTACACAGCAGTGACAGCGAATGCCCTTTGTGAGGGTGATCCTGCCAAAAACACAAAAGGCTTGAAAGGAGCATAACATTGCCTCCCGCTAAACGCTTTTGAGCATTCGTAAGCAATTTCGGCCACTTTCCGCTTTTCACAAACACCCCCATGTGACTTGATCGTGGCATTCTGCTGGAATACATTATGCCACTAAAAAGAGTCAAGTCGTGCATATGCTTGGAAAGCATTATCAGCAGGTTTTCTTAATTCTCTTCTCAGTCCATCAGTTAAACAGCCAAAAGCGCTCCCCTACGTTTCTTGGACTCACGATGTACACTTGTGAAGGCACGGGGTACGATTGGATCTTTGGAGTGACTCCCTTCGTGATTGAGCTAGTGACTGCGTATACATAGGAGGAAAGGACGCTATCGCGTCCTAGAGGTGCGTGACAAAGGCGCGAAAGGTTTTCATAGACCGCTGCAACCGTTGCCATTTCACCTAATCCGTAACACACGCGGTGTCTGCGCCCTCTCGCTCGACGTGCTCTCTCGCGTATTATCTCTCCTCGCAGTGCTGTCTCACTCCGTCGCACCACGGTCGACCTCGGCAGTCGCCCCACTCCCCCCCCCCTTCAGGGATTAGTGACGCATGTCATTGGCATGTTTCAATGAGCTTCCAATACGAGCTGTATGTACTCATTTCGGCCAAGTTTATATTATTCTCCAATTAACTATATTCGCTCCAAGCTGTGAAATCCGTATGGAGTTTTATTTTGAAGGTTTTACCAGTCAAATTTCATACCACTCAATCAGCGTTCGAGCTACGAGCATATCATTGCGCCGTGCATTCCTTTTAACTTGACCAATAGACAATCAGAGCAAGCAAAACAGAGCAACAAAACAACAACAGCAAAACAAACAAAACAATAATTGTTGATGAAATTACTTTTTTTCAGGCACATTTTTCTTTGCCGCACTCTTTTTCCTGCCGGAAACTCCTAAGTTTCTTCTGATTTCACGCTCGGATCGTCCTGCAGCTGTGCGATCAGTGCGTTTCTATCACGGTTGTGATTGTGACGTCGATACGGTAATCAAGGATATTATTTTGGTGGGTTTTAATTTTGAAAAGCTTCCCTTTTCGGACTACTGAGCAAGTCAGTGCTAAACTACATACAACTACTGAATTTCCGCTGATAATTCAGATTCCTTCCTTTCTTCCTTCTCCCCGTCTTCCTTTTCTCCTTTTTTTCCTTTTCCCCCACTCTTCCATCAGGCTGTCGTCTGGCGCCCTCTCATATGTTGCGCTCTCTCACCTCATACTCTCCTCTCCGCGCTTAGTCTCTCTTTGCCTTAGCACAGCTGATAACAAAGATTTGCGAGCCCATAACCAGAGCCTTCTGGATGGATTCTTTTCCTTCCTTCTTTACTATCGGTCTATCTCGCATAGATAAATTAGTATACGTGTGCAAGAATCGCACCATTTTGATCCTGATGCATGTCTTCAAGGCCGTTGTAACTTCGCGAATCTGTGGATCCACGCGAATCCGACTGAGCGATTTTGCTAGCAATCCGAGGGATACAAGTTGCACCAGCGAATCAGCGACTAAATTCGCTAGCGCACTCCGCTCGTACCCCTCGAATTACAGTAAATCCTCGAAATAGCGCAGTGTGACTCCGGCCTATTGTGGAATGTGCTTTTAAGGAAGCAGAAGATGAGACAGAAACGGCGACATCTTGGCAGTCTGCCAAGGAGCTGTTCACCGAGCCACATTTAAGAAGAGCCATTCTGCTCAGTATCTCGGCCTTGCAGGTACTGTTTGCCAAAGAAGACCTCTTGTTTTCCTTGGTTTTCATTTTAGACTTTCAGAATACGGTGGCACTTTGGTCGATGTTGTTGTCATCCACATATTTCCTCGAAGAAATCGGTCTTGATGAAGCGGTCGCATCATGGAGCAGTACTGCTATGACATTAGGATATGTTTTAGGTACACTGGCAGGATCGACGTGGATTGAACGGTAAGCACACCCCATCCCCTTCTCTCTCAGATAGACTTGCAGCAGAAAGCTTCGAGTTACGGGCCCCAGCAGTGGCAGCAGCATATGCTGCAGGCGCGCCCACTAGTCTATGATTGGCTGGTTTGCGTCTGCATACAGTAGCCTGTGTAGTGGTAACAAATCACAGACGAGCAGGGCGTGTCGGCAGAATATGTTGCTGACACTGCTGTGGGCCGTAACTCGGAGGTTTCTGCTGCAAGTCTACCTGAGCTTGCTTGATATGGCTCAAATGCAGCGACCACGATGGTTGGAGGGTGGTGCGGTTTTGATGACATCATTAAACGCCATTTATGGAAGGGCGTTGATGGGCAGTCTGAAACACTCCCTCAGCTCGCACAGAGGTCTAGTACACCAATGACGTTGGAAAACCTCAACAAAACCGATCTTCCAGCCATCGTGATCACTGCCTTTAAGTTCACTCAAACTCAACTCAAGTTCACTCACTACAATTTGAGGAATTCTGCCATGACACGAGTGCTTTAGATTAGGTCGCCGTACCATACTGCTCTCATTCACCATCGTCGATAATCTCATCCTGGTGCTATATGTGATTTGTGCTGAACTCAGCCCAATCGTGGAGCCGCTCAAATACAGTTGCCTCGTACTGCTGACCGCCTACGCGTTCATCTATGGGTTACTCCATTTTTCCATTTTTTTTAATAATTTTTTCACGTTGTACGTCAACGTCGACAGTAATCTTATAGTTATTCCTTCTCTTTCAGAAGCGGCGTCGGTCCCATTTCATGGTTCATTTCGTCGGAGCTCGTCCCACAGAAGTACCGTAGCCTGGCTCAGTCTACATGTTACTCCTTGAATACTATAATTGTGGTCATATTGACGTTTTCGATCCTTCCCTTATACGGGGTTGTGGGCTCTTATGCATTTCTTATACTTTACACTGTACCGTCCGTGATTAGTATAGTGATACTGTACTGTTATTTGCCAGAAACCAAAGGCAGGGAAATCCACGAGATCGTAGCCGAACTGCGGGGAAAGACGAAATCCAGCTGAAGGGATCTTCTTCTCGCTCTCCATTGCAGTGCGATAATTGTTAAAAAAATTTATGTACAGTGTCAGAATTGTCAGAACTACTAATAAAAATAGATTGCAGAAAAGATGGGTAGGTCAACATTCAGGAGGGACGACATCACAACAGAGTCGATGGTAGATGACACTAGGACTAATTGTAAGCCCAAAAGAGGGAAGAAACGCCACAGAGAACACATTATTGCTTACATCCCCAAAATCCCTCCCCCGCCTAAGGCTTAGTCCCAAGCACAGCAATTGGCTCATCAAGTTGAATAACCTCCCCTTCCCCCCCCCCCACACCCGACGACATAGACAGAACGCAAGCGTTCTGCCTTCCAGGCGAGTTGGGTTGCGTAGGTGAACCCGTAGAGAAGAGGTGTCCCGTACTATGCTTGATCTGGGGCCGGGTGCAGCAAGCCCCAACTAGGGGATGGTTTCCCTAAACTCACCGTCTCTGCTCTGTCGATGACGCAACACTCGTGGTCAAGAATAGGGGAAGAGTGCAGAGATGCAGAGTTTTGGGGACCCATCCCCTAGTTGGGGCTTGCTGCACCTGCCCCCTGAGCTGCAGCATGATTCTTGTGGTGTGCCTAAGTGGCGGCCCCACACTAATGACAAAACCCTTCGCTATGAGTGAACCGAAATTTCAAAAAGTGAGAGCTACGACTTCGATTAGAGCCTGTTCGAAAAGTTTTCCAGTTACGCAGCATCCTTTTGATGACTGCTATTCTGCGCAATACGAACCTCTCCTCAGAAGGAAGAGCTCACCTTTACACTCCCATTTAGGCGCCTCTTCTCATGTAGCGCTTCAAACAGCTCTACCAATAAATAGGATAAAGAGAGAGACGCTCACAAATGTGGTCGCAATTCTGTGTAGGATATTTCCAGTTGCTTTTCAGACCTAATGACAACTGGATACGACCACCATACGAGTATTCTCGACTACATTAGGAATTCCAGAAGAACAATAAAATTGAAAATGTGATTATAATAAACATTTTTATAAGCATATCTCAAAGCGTTCTTGAAAAAATCATGTAGATAGGGAGTTTACTAGTGCTCCAAAAAATGTAAAAAAAAAACTGAGGTCGAAGCAAAGTTGCTCATTGACGATCTACCGTGGACTTCTCCTCCACGCAGTGCCCAGATCACGGGATTATTTCGAGGCGGAACCTCGCATATTAACCTGAAGCCAAGACATGACAGGTTACATATAAAGGTAGATAATAATGCCACCAAAGGACAAGTGAAGAAGGGTGAAGCGATTTGCGCTGACGGTCCCCATTTGGGTGCGCCACGCAGTCGTTTTCCATTCAAAATCAGTGTGGCTTTTAAAGATGGTTCGGCCTCTGCAATGCATTACGGGACAATCTAGCACGACTGAATTACCACTCAACTAACCATAAATCTGTAGTGCGCCAAAGTTGTGCTGGCTCGGGCTTAGATTCAACTAACCAAGAAGGTCCTTCGGGTCATGCAAGCTTGCTCAACACGTCTTTGCATCACATATTTCCCCTTCATGTATGAGACATGGAACTGTGCTTCACTTTTCCTGTGTGGCCCTCCAAACGCCAAAAAGTGACGAAAGGTTGATCCATGGTTCGATTCCTCGTAGTGACAAATTTGATTTCCGATAATCACTTGCATGATGTCGCATAGTGGCAATGCCCATTAAAGACGAATTTTACGATGAAAATACAGCTCATGGGAATCAAGCTAAAGATGGTATGTGATACTCGAAAGAAAACAAGGACCGAGAGAAATGGCCTAGAACCCGAGAAACGGAACCCCTTCCTTTGATATGACTCCTTTGCGCTGCCCACTTCAACGCTAATGCCATCTCCGTTGCACGATTATAGACTCAGATACGGGACGACGCGAGAGGGCAGAGCACCGCGCCAACTGCGGCAAAGGCCATGCCAGATCGCGGAGGCATGTTCTTTCGCGGAGGCATGTTCTTCAATGCGAATTGCGTGTCGGTCTGCAACCTCGAGGGGGGGGGAGGGGCGCCTGTCTTCCCACTAGGTAAGTTTATCCTTCATCGATCTTCGTTCTTATCGTGGATCTGATTCTTTATTGCCATGGGGACCATCAGTAATCAATTGGAGTAAGTGGTGTCACAAAAGTAAAGCGCTCAAGCTTTTTCATCCGATTTTCTGATTCAGAGTGCCACACAGGAAATATTTAACCTAGTTCTGTGTTCCATGCGGAAGACCGTTCTTAAGGAGCGGGGCACGACCTGAAACACCATACTGGTAAATATTTGATTCTCAAGCCGTCCAGTTACTGAGAAGCGTTACGTTCATTTCGATACCTCCACTCTTGAATCGACGAGTTCCTTATTCGACTCACGAAGACTGGTGGGCGTAGAAAATGGGCACCTAAAAGGAGACCCGTCGCGCGGCAAGAAGTCAGAGACGCAGACGGGTCAGCGGACGAGTCGCAGCACGTGCTGACCGATGTTTGTCGTACTATAGCACATTCTGTTCAACATGACGCTTCTACGGCACGTGCTGCAACTCATTCCCTGACCATCCTACGTCCCTGCTTCACCAAGGCGCGACGGGCCTCCTGTTGGGTGCCCCGCCGCCTTTCTCTCCCACCAACCGCCGCACGTGAAGGGGTCACCCACAAATACAGATCCCATCGAAAGCTTTGAATACAAAGCGACTGGTTAACCAGTGGCTACGAGAGAATGTGCATTGAGCAGGATAGTAGCATCAGAAGGCGTTACAAATGCTATCGTTCAAGCCCGGGTTTGAAGGGCGGATATAAGGACTATTCTTGTAAGCTTTCACGGGATTCTCTTCCCCACAGATATAGTATGTATGCGGCTCACTGCAGCGGCTCCCCCTACCTCCGCAAATCTGGCAAGGTAGCGCCGTGGCAGGAAGCACCACGTAATTTCCCTTCTAGCTCTTGAGCGCAAAAGTTGAATTGTGCTAAGAAATATTTCAATTGCAAGTGGAACCGTCCACTATCATCGGCGAAACTCGTTTCAGAGCCAAAACTTGACAGGTCTCTTTTTCAGTCCATGGTGGGTTTTCAGTCGTCACAGGAAACTATGAACGAATGTCATCCGCATATTCAAATGTGATTGCAATTTGAGCAGTTCGACACACGACTCCCTGAAAAATCTTTCGTTGTTATTGAGGTGTTTCATCATTCCTTTTATTGTTGTTTTCATTCCATGTTCTTTCTGAAAATTCCATAGCTTTTTTTTACTGGGTCTATGACAAGATGTGAAGGCTTTAAGACGTTCATGTCGTTGAATATTCAACAGACACATGAGACCATATAAACTTGTGCAGTTGAATTCCGATCGGCAATTCCATCACAACAAGTGGCTTTTAATTTTCTTTGCTCAGCGTTTTGAAGATGGAAGAAAGTCTTTTGGAAGCTTGCACATTCCCGTAATGCATCCTTTACTTCTTTTTGTTGCAGCTTCCGCTGTGCTTACGCACTCTGTATGGCCGATCGCGTCCAAAGGAGGATCCCACGATAAGTAGGGGCACCTAGTGGAGAGGCAGGCGAGCCCCGCAGGGGTGTGGAACGAGGCGGGTTTCGCAGCAGAGCGTATACTTCAGGGGCACAGCAGGGCTACACAAACGCCGCTAGCGCCGCCGTCCGTCCATCCCCTCCCTGTCTGATTCTTGCCGCTCTAGCAGGGGGAGCATCAGCGTTTACGAGGTCAGCACCGATGAGACACGCCTAACGCGCAAATTGAGAGGCAAAAATGGCTCCCATTTCTTAGTTTCTACGACGTTTTTTCTTGCTTCTTTGATCCCTGCATCATCGACCACCTGTGCCTTGACTACCAATGGTATTTTCACTTTAATCTTTAACTCCACTTTTCAAAGCAAGTAGTGCCTCAAAATGGATGATGAGGAAGGAGAAACATGCCTTCTATAGGGGAAGGCTTGGCCACTGAAAACGACGTGAAGATCTTGTGTATCAGCGCCAGCTCCCTATTTGAGAGCACAGAACTCGCTCCAATACATTTGAGCAGTAATCATTTTGACTTTTCGAAAGTATGAGATTAATCAGATGTTCTCCAATTGCTTTTTCACCTCTACTCCGCTAAACTTCCATTCCTTATACATACTTTTTTCCATTTCTGGAATTCTGAAGGAATAACTGTTGCTGATCCAGGACAAGTTGTTGCGGAAAATTCTCTCATTGCAAACTATCCAACATTCAAAGTAGAATTTACGGTGAAAAAGCAACCCATTCCAAATTATTAGGGATGGTGAGTGGTACCAGAAAGAAGGAAAAATCACAAGAAACGGCACAGAACCCGACAAATGGGACCCATTCCTTCTCCTGCATCTCGGCATTCATGCGACTCCAATCGTTGTGTCCTCTTCAATAGAACACTCTTTCTGCTATCTAATCACTTGCTGCGAATAGATCTTTGGCAAGTGATTAGATCATCGATGGGCGTGGTTCGCCAAGTGCGCCAACAGTGAGCCATACTTGATCGCTGAGGTCAAATCTTCAGCTGCCGACTGCGTGTCAGCCCGCACCCTCAGGAGGTCCACCTGTCTCCCCGCTAGGCAATTTTCCCATTCCTCCCCTTAGTTTTTTTTTGTGGAATCCTCCTTCAAAGGAAAAAGGAACTACACGACATGATCGAGTCTCGATGAATTCCGGCATACTAGTAGTTGAATGGTACAGCTTGTTGAACTCCACGCGAGGTTGGTGCTGACAATTTATTGGCTAACGTTTCGGCGAGTTCGCCTTCTTCGAAGCGTAAAAGGAGGGAGGTGGGATTCATGAGTATCCGACCAAAAATCTCCACACACCTACTAAATCTTCAATATCACCTAATCGTCAAGGGGGAAGAAACACCTTACCCTCACCAGATCCACTGGACCAGCCAACGATGAGCTCAGTACAGTATACTTGAGTGGACCGTATTCAGGGGAAATAGAACTGCGCTTTGATTTTTCTGAGCGGCCATCTGAAGGCCAAAAATGGGCGAAAGGTTGGTTGATGGTTTGGTTCTTCACAGTGGCAAAGTTTTGTTTTCCAGTGGTACTTGCATGACCTTGCAGAATGGCATACAGAGCTGGTAATGCTGCCTCATTACTATAAAAACCATCAGTAACCTATGTGAATAGTTTTCACCGGGAAATGTGCAGAGGTGTAGTGAGTGAGAATTTTAACCTTTTTTTCTGGCATTCACAGGGCCGCTCAAGAAGAATTAGTGGAATGAAAAGTATGTGTGAATGTTTCGTTCCCCCTATCATGCGAAGGTTCGTTTTCGGAATCTGAGACACGAACTGAGAGACCTTTCTAGTAAATACGTCGTCGCCAACAACGCCTCCGAGGGTCATGCAGGATAAGCCCGCGTCGATATCACGTAGAAACATCTGCGCAAGTGAAGTGTGGTTGTGTACACCTTAGAAACTGCTGCAAATTTGCCTGTATAGGCAATTTGTTGCCCTGATTACGAAACGGCATTCATTTTTAGCGTTGACGCTATCTGGCACCAGTTGACGCCACATTGTCATGACACTTATTTTCACCAAATTTTGAGTAACTTCCGTACAGGGATTGTTTGGTGTCATGGTTATGAATATGACATCCTCTCTCGGCGCTGGCGCTATTGTGCGGCCATTTTCTGCTCGTCTGCGCCGTCGAACCGAGGAATATGCGTTGATTAACGCTAATGCCAAAAACGAATGTCATAATCGCAATGAGGCACCAAATAATCCCTAACCAAGAATTAACACGGATTTTGGTGAAAACAAGGGTCGTGAGAAGGTGGCGCCAGCTGGCGCCAGACGGCGCCACCACTGAAAATAGATGTCGTCTTAGTGATCAGTGTAACGAATTACCCCTATGAGCAAGTTGTGGTAGTCTCTAGATGTACGCAAATACACTGCATCAGCGGAGGTATTTTTACGTATAACTGCGCGAGCTTATCTACCGGAAAGTAGGGTAACTCTGCACGTCCATCTTCCAAAAGGGATGGGCCACTCCATAAGAGCAGAATCTAGTTTGAAAGAGTCGTGTTCAAAAACAAGCCTTTTTCGAATTAAATGACTCGACAGGTGCCATTTGGCGAGTGTATAGCAAGTCCCGATCTGATTCCTTCGACGGAGAATGAGAATGGCACTGCTTATTGCGAGGCACAGTCGCATAAATCGCATCGCCTCCAAAAAAGATTTACCGTGATCGACTGAAGTGAGGCTGCCTTTACCCTTTCATGTCTTGGTGCTTGCCTGCTGTCCTGTTCATCTTCTTCTCACTAGGCTTCCTTGAAGAGAAAAGTCATTAATATAACAAAAAACATGGAGAGAAAAGCAAACTGACGTAACGGACAAAATGCTGCCCTTATCCCAGTCGGCTTCAATAAATCTTTGTGAAAGGCGGCTCAGTCTCGGTAGAGAGCCTTTCTTCTTCTCGTCGCAGGGCAATCTTAAAAGTGCTCTAACCCTTGCCAAAAAGAGGAAGTACAGCCTTAGTCCAAACTTGCTTCAAACCTGAACGTTTCTATGGAAGGGCGTAGTATGGTTGTTTGATGGAAGCTTCACCTCGACCAAAAGTCAAAGAGGGAGGTCTCCACGAGTCTCCACGAGTCAAAGAGGAACGACGAATGTCGAAGAAGGGGAGAATTGCTTAGTGAAGAGACAGGCGGATCTCTTAAGGGTGCGAACCGACACGTAATCAGCAGCGAAAGATTTGACCTCGGCGACCTGGCATGGCTCACTCTTGGCGCAACAGGCGAACCACGCCCATGGATGATCTAATCACTCGCAGCAGATCTATACGCAGCGAGTGATAAGATAACAGAGAGAGCGTTATATTGAAGACGGCGCAACGAATGGAGACGCATCGATGCCGAGATCTAGGCAAAAGGGTCCATTTTCTCGGGTTCTGGGCCGTTTCTCATGGTTTTTCCTTCTTCGTGGTACCGCTACCATCCCTGACTTAATTTGTAATGGGTTGCTTTTTCATCGTGAATTCTGCTTTGAAGGCGATGAGAAAGCGTTTACGTTACGATGGGAAAGCAGCCTATTAAAAGTAAAGGTAGAAGTGGTTGTCGTGCACGGATGAAGAAACACCATGGGAAAGCGCTCAGAACCCGAGAATTGAGACCCTTTCTTCGCCCTACATTGATGCCACTCACATCGCTGCCCTCTTCAAAGCTTAGGCTCTTTCTCTGTGTAGAAGCTGGGACGGCGAGAGGGTGGGCGTGCCGCGGCGCTAGCGGCGAGGATCGGCCGTGCTAGATCGTCGAAGCATAACCTTTGTTGCGAATCGCGCGCTGGTCAACATTTTATGTAGAAAAGCTGTCCTCGGGTAGGTTCCCTTCTTCAACCTTGGACCTTATCGTGGAGTTCTCCTTGAACTGGCTCTTCTCCTTTTAGGGCTTCGCCAGCAGCTTCCCTTTCTCCCTAGTCTGAATAAGGAAGAAATCATAAAAACTTCAACACATAATGCACCAGAAAACTTTTAGGACAGAGACAAGAAGCATTAGAAATTAAATTGAGAAAATGTGATTGTCCAGATTCGACAACATGGCTTTCTTAGGTTGAAGAAGTCATAACCTTGTTTTCGAATTCCAAGTCGATACGCAGTGATAGACAAATTCATGTTTATTTATATAATATTTAACCAAATTCCCATCTTTTAAGATTTCTTCGAAAATACTTTGTTATGGATAATTATGAGCAGATCAACCGTCCGTTGGACAAAGTCCAACGAGAGGGGGTCGCACTTGGCCAACCGAAAGGGGGAGGGGTCGTATTCGCAACGTTCAACGTCGCAATACGTATGTGAGACATTCGAGTGTTTCTTTAACTATTAACAACAAACGAGTGCATGGCGCACCTCAAAGCAGAAGGAAGTGTCAATAGTTGACTGCCTACGCTCAAAATATGTTCTCAAGGGGATCCATTGTTTCCAAACTGGATCCAAGTTAGCAAAAAAAAAGTGATCACTACGGTAGATTGACTACTAAGGGCTTACAAAAAACTTTAGAAAAAAAGTATCCAACTGTCTGCGACTTCCTAAAAAAACTTTAATATCCGTCATGATGCACAAAGCTTGTGCAATGTCGTGTTATCATTATTTCCAATAAAATTGAGTTTGGAGGGAGCTGCAATTGTTCGAGTGTAGAAAACTTGTGTTTTCAGAGGAGTTGCTCTGAAAATCAATGAAAAAAAAATTTGTCCAACGGGACGATTGTTCGAACAATTGAGTTTGAGAACAAAATGAAATGTTCGTCAGAAAGCACTAACCTTCTAGTTTCTTTCAGGAAAAAAAGAATCGCAGAAAGTTAATTATGAAGGAAGTTATAAGAGTTTGAAGCCAGAAAACCAGCGCTCCGCGAAAAATTTTTCCGCGACACTTCCAAAATTGTCCAACGGGGCGATTTTTTGACCCGATCAATTTTGGAAAGAGTTCAAGTATCTTTTGAAAGCTCTAATCTTCTAGTTTCTCCCAGGGGGACAATGATTGCCAAAAGTTCATTCTGAAGAAAGTTATAGCCCTTGAAAGCCGAAAAACCCGGTTCTGAAAAAAAAATTGTCCAGCAGGGCAATTTTTTGAAGAAAAAGACTTTGCCGAAGTTAGAGTATGTTTTAAAAAGCAAACGATCTGTACTCTAAAAATTTTCTAGCCACTTCCCACAGTCTCTAATTTGAAGAAAATTACGTCCTTTCAAAGAAAAAAAGTAAACATTTCTGTGAATTTCGGATTCCCGACGCCATAGCTCACAGCGATTTGAAGGTAGTGCACAAATATGAAGGTTTTCTGGTAATAGGTGTCTCGTAGATTAAAAATCTATTTTGAAATTTGAAAAATATTGAAAATTAACTGAGTTGCAAACGTTTGAAGATAAGCAGTCCGCCTCGGCCTTACCACCCTGCTTCGAGGGGAAGATGGCGCGCGAAAATGCAAACTCACGCTCCAATGGTAAATTCGGTTCCTCGCGAGAATGTTCCTGACAAGTAGCTGAATTGTGATATGTTTCGGGTCGGGTGTGGGGGGAAGTCGTGCCGAGGCCCTTTAGAAGGGGGGTCGTAAAATTTTGGAAATTTGTCCAACGCGACGGTTGACCCTGACTATGAGGCGCGCTGTAGACATGTTGTGAAACACTTTGGTTGTTGAATTTAACTGTCAACGGGTTTTAGTCGGATGGAAGTACTTATTTCACTTGAACTACGTCTTTCATCACTACTCTCACCCAGCGACATCTTTGGTTAATTTTTAAAATTAGGCGATCCCCTCCAAGGGTTCCCTCATAGGACCCCCGACCACTGCATATCCTATCAAACGCCCACTCCCCTCTGAAAAAAACGTTGAAGACGACGGAACGGTCGGAACGTTGGCCATAATAAACATTCCACCTAACAATCTCGAGGCAGAAGCATAATCAGAAACAATACCGAAAATGCCGAGGTTTCAAGATTAGAGAACATGAAATTTACGGGAGTGGAATGGGGGGGGGGAAGAGATGTACACAGCTCCTTGAAAATCTGAGCTTGTTCCAGTACATTTACAACTTTCTGAAGTATTTGAAAATCTGACCCCAAAAATAACAAATTCCCATACCAATATGACCACTACGACTTTTACTCCACTATCGTCTGGAACCCTCAGATACAACCCCTCCGCCTAAGAATTTTCCAACGAAAGGTTTGTCTTACTCCCACCCTTTCTGCTGTTGAGTACTCTCCTACTTATGCAGTTAAACCTCACAATTAAAAAATTGTTTGAACAGCAATCATTTGACAACGTCAGTCACAAGAGCTCACACCCCCACTACCACCTGTCACCTTCACATTTCATTTTCCTCTTCACGCTTCCAACTGGGTGCGGGACTTTTGGCTCGTTCGGGCTGCGGTTTACGGACTAGTTGGGATCGACGGGCTACTTGAACTCCGTTACCGAGTTTGCCTCATCAGCGGCTTATGACCGTCGTGATCTCACACTCCAAATTTTTGCCTCACTGTAGTTGGCTCACCCATCCAGGAGGCCCTCCCCTTCATAAAGCCTGACCTAGAGCTCTCAGCTTCCTCCTTGGGATTTGGCGCCGCGTCAGGAGCCTGTAATCGTTTGCGATCTCTGCCATTCGTAGGTGAGAGCCCTAAGACTAAGCCTTGGAAATTTGTGAAATCACAGCAGTCATGAGCCGCTGTAGACGAGAAAGCGTAGGCAGGAGCATCAAATCGGGGCGATTTAAAGGAACGAGGTCAGAAGTCCGTATACGTAAGATACAATAGATGCCACATCCGCATCGTGACAGAGTTTGCCGTGCAATTTGTCGCGCGCTACCCCGGACGAGCCAAATGTCCGCCGCCCCTTTCACCTCCCTCCGTCAGTCTTACCATCATAGGACCGAAAAAGAGTTGAGAGGGAAGCGGACAATGCAGTGCAGAGCTAGGAGGCTACTCGACTAACGACAAAAAAGCGGGGGAGGTTCAGTTCTCCCGATAGGTCAGGTCACGGCTACTCAATGATTGTATCTAAAAATCTGTACCACTTCTCGTGTTTGAAGGGTTGCTGTATTAGAACTAGTCCTTCTTAATTTTTCAGCCGACTCCAGGGCGACGAGTTCAGTGACGTGCTCGGAACGGGTGTGATTGCAGAATGTGACCGGACTTTTGAGTGCTCAATAAACACTTTCCTGTCGGCATCCGTGAAGTGCGCACGGGATTTTTCAAAAAAAATGATTTTGCCACTCGGAACTGCCTTGTGTCGATTTTTCAAGAAAGTCAAATTGTAGTTCCTTCTAGGAAGGAAACCACTCTGACCCCGTTTGCCACTTCATCCCGTTAAACCCATTTATCAACATGCGAACTTGGCTGATCACCCAGGTGGCGACGGCAATTTATGATCGACTCATTTCGATCGAATGTGTAATGTTTATCACTCAATTTGATCGGACGTGACCCTTATATCCCTCGTTCCAGAACATTTTTCCCCTCATTATGAACTTGTCCTTCCTTGAAATTTTCTTCTGTATCACAATTCTTTCATTCCGGATTTTTATTGCCGTTTTTTCACTCCACTGTGAGAGGTGACACCAGCTTAGGAGCAGGTATAGCTGGGGGGTGGGGGGGCGGGGGGAAGAGTGTCCTGGAGCAGCAACTCGTCTCACAACTGTGGCACTCATATCCCTCGTTCCAAAACGTTTTCCCCTCATCATGAACTTGTCCTTCCTCGGCTTTCTTCTGCAATCGTCATTCTTTCTCTTTAGTCTTTCTTGCGGTTTCTTCACTAAAATGCGAGAGGTGATACAGCTAAGCAGCAACTGTAGTTGGGAGGGGAGGTGTCGTGTTGCGGAATTTCGTATAATTCGTAATTATGTGGGAATATTTGTTATTTGAATGCCTTGGATGAGTAAACCAGGATGCTCTTCTCCCCCCCCCCACCACTTACTATTGTACATTCAGCCACAATGTTTTTTCTAGCTTTCTATATTCTATTTTTTGACTATTTTTTTGTTCTAGTAGTAATTGTTGCAGAATAAAGTAGTTGTAATATTTCTCCTTACATAGGGCAGTGGGCCAGATGCTCATCTAATCCACAATGCAGCCTGTGCATTCGATCTTCTTGCTACTTCTGGTCGCTCCCTTCACCACAGCTGCTGATTCTAACCAACTAATATCGGTTATTGTGGTAGGTTATTGACTTGTGTGGACTTTTTCTAAGTTAAATAACTACCAGATTGGTCTCCGGCAACCACCGGTACCTCTTCTCCTGCGTTAGCCTCACACCTTCCACTGTGCTCCCTTCCACTTGTGACACCAACACCTCGAAGGGAATACGTGTGCACAAAAAAAAGCGTTCTATATGGTAGAGGGCATTATGTTAGAACGCCATCTGACTGAACCTCGTCCCTGCGATCACTTGGCATTTTTCCTCCCTTTTCCACCCTCGTCCCCCTCCTCCACTACCCTCCAGCTGCCACTCCATCGTCGTGTGAAATGATCTAGAGGGTACTCAGTAGGTGCTTATATAGCCATCAAAGATGCTACACAATCAAGGCATTGCGAAACATCGATAACTGAAATCTTGCGAGCTGGCTGATTCCAGAAGCGGCTTGTTTACCATGAGCTTCCTTATCACTTCATTTTCATTTTGCGGACGGACAGACGGACATACATACTTACATACATACACACATACATACATACATACATACATACATACATACATACATACATACATACATACATACATACATACATACATACATACATACATACATACATACGTACATACATACATACATACATACATACATACATACATACATACATACATACATACATACATACATACATACATACATACATACATACATACATACATACATACATACATACATACATACATACATACATACAAACCGACACACCAAGTTAGCGGTTTATATAATAGAAAGATAGAGAGTCAAGAAAAACGTATGAGAACCCTCTGCATTTACGTAATAGGAAATCTCTCACCAGGAAAGGTTATCAGGCCGGTCCAGCCATTTATGATCATACGGGCAGGCAACTAATGGCAAGTGTTGATAAATAAACAAATTGAAGATTTCCCGCAACGCTGACCTTGAAAACAAGAAAGCAGGTTTCCCGAAGAACCGTTTCCACCACATCCTGCCCGCGAGACCGGGGCGCTACCCGCTGCGCTTTCTTGCTTTATAACTCCTGGACGCCTTGGTCCTGCTGCCTCATTGTTGGCTCCGCCTACTTGTTAGTGAGTGAGATCGCGTGATTG
>KZ344986.1:905808-920824 GCA_002352805.1 Teladorsagia circumcincta
TTTATAATTTTTTTTCCACACGGGTCACCTGTGTAATAAACAATTACAATTACAATAAAATCATCGCGAAAGTTGTGAACGCTCTTTCCGCTTGCGTACCGCTGCACTTTCCTCGGGGAAAAGCTTGATTTCGACCAAAAGTCCCGGTTAAGAAAGATTCGGAGGCGCGTTTGGAAATACAACAATGATACGGAGTAGGTTCCGTATAGTACATGAGGAGAACGTATCATAAGCATGTAGGGAAGCAATGTCATCGTCGACTGCAATGAACTTCGAGAAGTCTTATTTCTACAGACTTACTCGAACGTTCGTGAGAAAAACTGGTTCAGATTACAAATTGCGGTGATTGTTATTATTATTATTATCGCATTATTCATTGCCTTTATGCTGTACATTCGTGCCGTTGCAAAACGTAAAAGGAGGGTTTTAGAAGGTAAGTTGTTTTCTTTCGACTTAATCGAAGAAACCAGTGTTTTTTTTTCAGAAACACGCAGACGTATAAGCGAGACCGTCGTTACAGCTGGCAGCACCAAATCAGCCTTTTCGAGTGCCCGGGTGAGTTTTACTTCGAGAATCTGTCCACAACAAAAAGCACTGATTAACACGCACCCTTACTGATGCATATAATTCTCATTCTCCTCCACCAACAGCTGCACGCTTCTGCTTCCCTGGATTCGCAGCTACTCTGCAAGGCGACACCCTGAGGGCCAGCATCTGCGGTGCGCTCTCCGCAGGTGCTGAACTTCAGGCAGCTGCCCTGTGGAACCAATGGGAGTGCCAAAGGTGGGGTCTCGTGTAGCAGGATAAAGTGGAGGTTATCATGGGTTAAACTCGTGAATCCTCTTACCCTCTGTCTTCAAAAATCACAGTGACATCGTCCTACGTGGAGCTGACTGCTGGTTCTTTGATGCTTCCTTTTTCTGCCCACCCACTCGTATTTCCTCTTATGCGTATACCAATATATGGGTATCTTGGAAAGCTCTCACTTATCCTCAGATGAACCTATCGCAAGATACGGGGCATTCTTCACGTTAAGAATAGGAAGGGAAGGAACTTCGGGAGAACGGAAAGTGCTCACGCACCCTGGAGTTTCGCCCCTCCATCTGAGGCCTAGACCCATTTTTCAGTAAAAAGGTATGCGCTCATGTCCTTAGGGGGGGGGGACATTCAAAACAGGGCGATCAAAAGCCGCTGGTAGGTGACACTAGGGCTAACCCAGGCTAGAGAATAAACGCCAGGAAGAGCAATGGTTGCTCACATATTTCCCCAGAGTCCATTCCCTTCCCTAAAGCTTGGTCCCAGAGTTCTGTGACCCAAACGCATTGCTACCACAATGTCCCCGTATCGTACGACAGCGCCAACCTAATTTCTCTTAGAAAACGGGCCAAGGATGTGCCAACCTATTTATTCTTGGAAAAGAGTGTGCCAAGGGTGTGGTATAATAGTAACGGCTTGCTCAGCGTTTGTGAACGAAGTGGTGCTTGTTCTCGCACGCCTTTACTCCATGTCTATGATGTTTTTCATGGTAACTTTCAGTCATCTCTCGAAATTCTGTCGCGGAAGGATGCTGAGAGTGCGCTCAAGGTAATCCTCTAGTGACTTTTGGAAATAAACAGCAGAAATTTGTTTTTCTTAGCCACACAGAATAGGAAGGGCCAAGAAAGTAAGGGCAGTAGATGACAAGGAGCTGAAGACTTTCATGTGCACAGGGCCATTGGTTATGCAAGCAGCACTAACCGGTGAAATAGTGAGTGATTAGTTCATATAGGCAGTAGCCAAGTTACAGACAGTCGTGAAACTGATGAAACTCCACTCCCTCAAATGGATATGTCGGATGGTGCTCCGCGTTGGTATCTGGATCTCTTGTCTCCTCCATGTCTCTACGCATCTATCTCCAACATTTCGCACAAACTCGTACACGTCAAAAATCAGCGACGAGACTTAATCCCAATGAAAAATATACGTATAGTTTAGGCGACTAGGCGAGTAGAGGTTTCTGCCATGGTTACATGGCAGAAACGTCTTTAGCTGACCCCTAAGAATCGATTTGAGGGTGTACACATACTTTTGGTACGCACTGTAGTGTACTTGTACAAGACTCTAAAAACGCTAAATCACAAAGCCTTGCAGTTGAAGGGTGTCCTGAGACGCCACAAAACGGATTGGTCCCTCTGTGCTAATCGCGAATCACAGGTCCTTGTGAACTCCAGCACTTACCCATGGAATGTCCAGTAAGACAGGGGTATGGTACTTAGGACAGAAAGCGACTTTCCCGCTCGTCGCAACGCCACATCGCGCAACCGGATGGCGCTCCCGCAGCGAAAACAGCTACTGTATGGGGGGGGGGCGCGCGGCTGCGCGTTATTTGTGCTGGTTTTAGAAGGAATTTGAAGCTCTCTGACCATGGACTTGATAGTGAACGAGGAAATGGCCACCAAAAGTGGACCACTAACTAGCAGTGAGGAAAGAGGTAGGCTAATTTGGCAGAGGACGGATGGTAGGCAATGGGCGAACAATTGCACTAAGTAAAACACACTGTAAAAGATATTATAACTTCACATAGATATCATGCAGAAGTCTATACAACAATATGAACACACAAAATGCAAGCACAAGCGATACTGTTGATGCCCCGTTCCAACAATTCGTAGGATACCACTTCAACGGCATCGCTCGGAATCGTGTAATTCACAAAACGTTTCCTTCAATGGAAGAGAATAGGTGATACATCTACACAATGAGTGTGAGCGTGGGCAAGCAATGAATCAGAAACTCAACTCAACTGTGGCACGAAAAAAAAAGGTGCTCCAGTTGCGCCCCCCCCCCATACAGTAGCTGTTTCGCTGCGGAAGCGCCAGCCGGTCGCGCGATGCCGAGTTGCGACAAGCGGGAAAGTCGCTTTCTGTCCTAAGTGCCCACGCCCGTATGACCGCAGCATTTCAGAAGCATGCTTTGCAAAACTCTCCCTCAAGAAGTTTGCAAGAACCGGTAACGTTCCACCCGTCTATGAACGAAATCGCTATTATCGGCACAGAGTTCGACAGAATTGTGGTGGTACGTCCATTCTGATTTGAACCGAATTTTGAGATAGTGGACCGATCCAATGCTATTAAAATTTGAATTGAAAATTGTATATTTGAAAACAAAAAGTCCTCTAAAGACAACAACAGGAATTCTTTGTTTTCAGAGGCCGTCTTCTGAGGAAACAGAGGTGAGAAATGGTCAAAAACATGAGCTATATATTAAAATTAGAACTGAAAAACTCATGTCGTTGCGCGCTTTTAGCTGGCTATTCCTCAAGGAGAGGCAGAAATCGGGCGCCGGATTTAAATGTTTAAAGGCACCGACCGCAATCAATAGCTATGTCATTTTGTTCAAGGATAAGCAAGAAATGCGAAGAGGAACGTTACTGGGGGGGGGGGGGAAGCAAGAAGCACCGTAGAAATCTTGCAAATTTTCTTATGAGGTCGGCTGGAACGATGAAGCGATGCAGCGCTGCGAGGAGAAAGAAATGTGAGAGGGCACGTCAAGTGCGAGAGTGCACAAACCCCATGTATGGCGTCCTTGATGACAATGGCAGCGGTTGCAGCAGTGAAACGACCATTAGCTTCCTAGCGCGCACTTTCTGTCGCAACAGTACCAACGACCCTGTGATAAAGGGTCCGGCTACCTCACTCTGTGAGAGAAATTCGCTGGAGACCCAATCATCTGAGGTTGTTACCTTAGCAATCCTTTCTAAGATGCGCCACACATTCCATTTTCATCATTACAAATTCATAGAGGAATGCCATTGCTCTGTAAAGTGGAGGGCACGCTGAGCTGTGTTACTATGCTCCAAAAAGTCTCGTAGCATTCAACCGACCCGGGAGGGTTGGAAGGCTCAATTGGTGTGGATGGTGTACGATCCAGGACGAGGAGATCCCAATATAAAATAGCGCTCAAAAGTATTCGGCCAAATGCTTTTCCGGCCGTAGCTTCTTTTTTGCCGAATCAATTTTCTAAATTTGATATGCTTTGAGGGCGAGCCTTTCTTACAAAACCAGCCTATTAGTGTTGGTTAGGGCAAGAAAAGGAGGAAGAAAAAAATAATTTCTCTGAAATTCCCGAGTATGACCAATTTCCAGTAAATTCCAACTCATTGTAAAAATCTTTAAAGCCACAAGTCAGGCTCAGTGGACCAAACCAAGCCCTTTTGTCGTTTCTGTGCATGGCTACGCACCGACAAAGATGTTGCCATGCTCAGAATCGTGAACGGAGCCGTAATAAGGCCCCAGGGCATGTATTTAGCGCTCCGCCGCCTATCCCTGCTCCCTCCGCCCACTATCCGAGATTGCGGCTGGAATAACGTGAGAAATCAGCTAAAATGATTGCCGTATCAACCGAAGGAATAGCTGGCATATCCGGAAAACTCGTTTGGACGTGCTCCTCTCCCACGTTGGCCTTCTTCACTGCCGGGGGAGCGAGGCTTTCGTTTTCGGCCCTGTCGACGATTTATTTTCGTTTTTTCTTCATTGTCGTTCCATTTCCCATCTCTATAGTCAGTTTCAATCATTATAATGCCCAAACACGAGCCTGACTTTTGCCTTTAAATCACCCAAACATTCGATCGCATGATAAATAACATTGAAAGGATCAGGATCCGATCAGGATTTGTCCATAACCTTCTGAAGTTGCTTAAATCTTAACAGGAACTGAGTATGGAATCGGTAAATAAATTCATTGCCCACATAAGAACTTCCTCCAATTTTCTTCAGATATGACGGGTTTCTCGCTATAACTGTGGCTCTTTTTCTTGCCACATATTTTCTTACCCTCGCGCATAATGTTACGATAGCGATTAGGACATGCGAATGGATTATTCCTTCCATCAAAAGCACGCTATGCAGTCGAGATCATCTTTCACAGTTGAGCTGCGATGCTTTGTGTAAATCTTTTACTAAAAGGCGAAGTCAGTACCGCACAGTTGCCATACCAGTGAATGCGCAACACTTTCTGGAATCCATCTGTTACATCCTCATTCACCACTTCTCGAGTTCCGTGAAGTTGTTTGACTGCCTAGTGAAGGGAAATGGAATGGGTCTGCGCACGCCTGAACTGGAGATTCCCGAAAGACCACATCGTCATCTAGAACGACGAAAGTAAATACAAAATGTTTGACGACGACGGCACAATGTTGTGTGGCGTCTTGACGGAAAACGTCTCGATCCAAAATATCAGCTGCTATCTGAGCAATGGGGTGGAGGCTCGGTTACGGTAGTTCGTAAAAGATGCTGGACTATTGCATAGGAGTTGAGAAGTGGTGAATGAGGATGTAAACGATAGAGTGATCTCGACAACATGGCATGCTTTTGACGGAAGGAGAAATCCATTCGCATGTTTCAAGCGTTATCGTAACATCATGTGGAAGGGTAGAAAACATCTGGCAAGAAAAAGGGCCACGTTCATAGGCGAGAATCCCGTGATATTTAAAGAAAATGGAGGAAGTTGCCTTTGTGGACAGTGAATTCATTTACCGATCCATACTCAGGTCCTGCTGAGATTTCAACAATTCCAGAAGGTTAACGACAGAGTATGAGGTCAGCTCTGGAATTTACTGGGATTTGATCATACTAAGAGGAATTTTTTTCTTCCTCTACTTTTGCTCCTTTCCAACACTAATATGCTGATTTTGTAAGACCGACGTCATACTCGGCGACGGACAAGCTATTGCAATCGTGCGATCATCATCGCGCGATTGCAATCGCGTGTCCGTCGCCGAGTATGACGTCGGTCTAAGGAAAGCTTCCCTTCAAAACATAACAATTTGAAACAAATTGATTCAGCAGAGAAGACGTTACGGCGGAAAAGCATTTGGCCGAATACTTTTGAGCGCTACTGTACCATTTCCGCTCTGGCTCCGAATTTGAATTCGAAAACAGGAGGCGCTCCAGACACCGTAGTTACCAATATTCTTCTCTATGGACGGCACGGCTCGAAAGTGGCCAACCAGTAATCCTTGCCCAGTTCAGAAGACTCAAATCGACCTAGTCAAAGGCGGCCTAGTTCACAAAGAGCACCCTTCGGTGTCGCAAAATGTTAAACTTACAAGGATTGCTGCAGCGCTGTGATTTAGGATTAGCTGGTTTTACTGTAACAATAACAAAACCCGATTACATAAAGCAATCCGCCATATGACCCTATACTACAACTGTTTATTGATAAGAAGCATGTAATGTTCAGAACAAGCAATAAGAAAGAAGTCGGAAGCAGATTTTTTTTTGTTTCCAGGTCAAAATGAAAAAGAAAGTACTAAAAGACAAAAAGAAGAAGGTTAAGTCTTTAGATGAGTGCGTTACTCAACCATCTATTTCGATTACCCAAAAATGGTTTCCTATAACTGAGGTTAGTTTATACATTTCCGAGAAATTCCATTGTTTTCTTGTTGCTCCATACACTTCAAGTACTGCAATCTCATTATTTATAATCTCTTCCTGCAGCAAACGCGTCGTAGTTACGGACTCAGTAGCATAGATATGTAGCATTAAAAGCGTAGAAAACGTAGAGTATCAATTTTTCAGAGTTGCCGAAGATTTCATTCTGCCTGAGGATTCGTGAGAGAAATGAGGGCCTTCCGTAGTGATAGCTTAGCGCCCAATAGTCGGAATTTATCTTTTCGTTGGGTGAAATTTTGGAGTTATTCCGTCTTCCCCTCGGAAGAGAGAAATTCCTTACAACCGTCATACGTCTGTGGTAATCCCACCTTACCTTTAGAGCAGCAGTCCCAGCAGGGTGGGCGTGCTCGGAATCCGCTGCGATCCCCTCAACTGATTCTGACCGCGCCCACTTCGGAGCTCTTCCTAGCGGCTCTCCAAGGTGAGTTTTTTGTTCAGTCTGAGGATCTCCGAAGTGGGCGTGGTCGGAACCGGCAGCGGGGATTGCAGCCGATTCCGACAACGCCCACCCTGCTTTGGACCTATTCGCTAGCTATGCAAACTCGTCTTTCAACCACGGAGAAGTGTTGAAACCTAGGAGTCAAAACTTCAAAATTTCCGGCACCTTTTTAATTCGCATGAATTGAACATATCAAAAGAAAAAGTCTTTCCATGTCTCCCAGGTGTACCATGCCAAATCTAACAACTGAAACCCTCTCTTCCAACGGTCAGCAGTTGATCGTCTGCGCTCTCTCGCTTTATCACCGGCTATTGACCACTGTGATCTTACGCATTTACCCTTTAGCCGCACTCTAGTTGGCTCATCCTCCTCGGAGTCCATCCCACGCACAAGGCTTACTCCCAGAGCGCTCACTTTCCTCCTTGAAATTTGAAGCCGAGAGAGGCGTCGCTCTCCGATTTTCTGTGCTCTCCGCCATTCATGACAGGACCATAGAAGAAAGTACAAGCAGTCCGTAATCACTCTTCCAACCCTCCCCCTCCCCCCCCCCAATCATGACACCATCTTTAATTCGACCTCCACGTTGGGGAGTTTTCAACGAAAAGATGACCCTGCTGACAACTGCTCTCCCACTAGCTTTGCACACAAGTGCTGCCAATCGAATGGCAGATATGAAGACCACCCTGCCCTTGATGATCCTTCTTTTTCCTTCTTCAATCCTGTGCTCTCCTCCCATGTACATTACGTGCAGTTTCTGAGAAGTGTTTACTAGTCATCGGTACTGCTAGTACAGGAACTTTTGCCTTGCTCCGAGAACTCGATTTTTTTCAAGAAATGTGCTTCTAACTGAACTGAGTTGCTATTGCCGGTTGTATACAGGGGAATGCAGAAAACAAATTTTCTCATAGCAAACTCTTGTCGCAAAGAATGCCACCGTTGATGGATGTGTTGAGGCAAAAGGTCCCTGTTATGTTTATCCATAAGTAGAAGCAAGTCCTTGTTGGTTGCCCTCATCACCATCAGAATACGAGGTCATCCGTGTCGGCCGAGCTCTACCGTAAGTGTTTCAGCTTGGAGTTGCTACCTCATTCTTCAGCGGATTCACTGGCTAGAGGCGTTTGCTCTGACTGTGCAAGACCCCTGCCGGCCGGCGCGTTGAGGGTTCTAGTCCAGTATGATGCCCACTGACCTCATCAACCGCTACACCCTCAAGCCATCATGTTGCCCTTAAAGGACGATTCCACGATAACAACGAAGGTCGAAGAAGGGGAGAATTGTCTAGTGATGAGACAGGCGGACTCTCTGAGGTTGCGTACTGACACGCAATCAGCAGCGGAAGATTTGACCTCGGCAATCTAGCATGGCTCTTCCTTGACGCATCAGGCGAACCACGCCCATCGATGATCTAGTCCTCGCCGCAGATCTGTACGCAGCTAGTGATTAGATGGCAGAGAGAGCGTTCTATTGAAGAGGGCACAACGATTAGAGTCGCATCAATGCCGAGATCAAGGGGAAAGAAATGGGTCCCATTTCTCGGGTTCTGGGCCGCTCATGGTTTTTCCTTCTTTCTGGTACCAATCACCATCCTTCACTTAATTCCGTAACATCAAAAGTGCGGGAGAAGTTCCAGCGTATATTCGAATTTTGTTGAACTTTTCTACTTTTTACAGTTCCATGCTCATAAGAATGCCCTCTTCCCTTCCTTTCAAAGATACCGACCTTCTCCTCCGACTCACTGCTTAGATTCTCCTTTTACTAAGTAAGCCGAGCCGCTGACCCTGATCGAAGTGGTTTGATATATGTGAAAAATATTTAAACTGCTCGTTTTCGATTTTTATTTGCTGGTTTTGGCCGCAGTTCATCAGGCAAAAATGAAACCCGCACAAAGCGAAAGGTGCCCTAGTTTGACTGCCTCCTAGAAATTTAACCAGCACCTTTTGCTTTAACAGGATTTTACCCATAACCCTGCGTTTTTTTTTTTCGATTGATTACTCACTGGATCCTTTAAGGACCAAACTGCGGATTCAGCGGAGAAGACAACGGCAGCAGTGCGGAAAAAAGCGTCTGTGAAGCAGATTTTCCCTAGAATTGAGAGCGAAGACAAATTACAGAAGGACGAAAGTGGAAGTCGACACTCACCGGAGACACCCAACTTTGCGAAATTCATAGATATTGTGAACGCAACTCATATGGCAAACGTGACCTCGAAGAGCCCTTCAGAAGCGGAAGGGAAAAAACCAGTGATTCCCAGCGAATACCGGAAAGAGGGGATAGCCAAGAAGGGGATAGAAACGCCTGCAACAGAACAAACTCCTGTAGTAAAGGCTGATGCTGCGCGGACGGTGAAAGCGAAAGAAGAAGAGCAGCACTTCAAAACTGCCAGAGAAGTGTCAGTAAGTTTGAAGGAAGAGAAGAAGAAGCGAAAACCTGTTCAAGTGCACTCCACACAATACGATGACGAAGAGGAAAGTACCCATTCATCTAATGATCTTCGTATTGAGGAAACCTTCGACGACAGCAATTAGGCAAGCTTCAGCGAACGACAAACTCGTCCAAATCAAAGTGAAACATAGAGCGCATAATTATAGATCATTCTTTAAATGGAGATCATAACCAGTTGATCTCCAGCTACATCATCCACTCGTGTTTTTAAGAACGTAACCTCTTGAGCCACACAGTTGATGCACTTGTGGCTCGGTTTCTGATAAACATTTCTCTAAATGGGTGTTCTCTGCATGAGAGAGAAATTTTTTTGTCTAAATTCCAGAAAAATTCAGAACAAATATTAGAGAGTTTGGATCCCTGAATAGCTTCAAACTTTTCGAAATTTAGGAACAAACTCTTGAGAAAACTTTCCAAACTGACCTCTTCATTGGAACTCTCACCTCCAACTAACCTAGTATCCTCGTAGGCCAGGGACAAGTAAGGTATATCGAGAACAAAGTTCGTCCCTGATTACCGCTCCTGGCTGGCGCAAGCTGCTTGGGATTCCGTCTCCAAGATATCAGGGAAACAAAGCGCATATGTTAAGAGCATGACGGTCATGCACCTTCAAAGGCGGATATTTCAAAGAAAATCGTAGCCCATTGGAGTTCAACGTGTAGGTGGTAGTCTATAATGGTCAAGAAAATCCGAGAGAAAATAGCCAAAATGGGACCCGTCCAACACCCATTAATTTCCTCTTTGGCGAGCCAGTGAACAAGCCTAACTCGTTCACGTGTGTTAGTCTTGATAGACGGTATCACACCAAAAAAACGTCCTTCCATTGGCTAAGCATTGGTTTACACCATCGGAAAACTTAACGAGACGGCCGTTTACGATGGCACGCCCGTCCAAAAGTACGGCGATAGCAGTACCATCATTCAACCAATCACAGTTCGAGTCGGCTGAATGGAGGTAGACCGCGCCACGGCAGGTGGCGCTCGCCAGGGTTACGGTTGGCTACGTGGGGCGGTTAGCGATTGACGACGGGTGCGCCCTGGCAAGCGTGTTGCAGAATCGTCCGGGAGGGCGCTCATGTCCTTGGGGGGGACATTTTTGCACTGGCAATCTGGCGCATTTAGAATCGCGACAAGCACTTTAATTTAACACGTTACGACATCGCGCGTTTTGGGTTTTTGCACCGCGTGGGACCGGAGCGATTTTGCGAGCGCCGCCGCTGCTTACGAAATCCATGGATTTCGAGCTGTGAATACGCCATGCTTAGATGCGATGAAGTGTTTTCAATAATGTTCGATCTGTATAACTTATTGGGAGTTACAATAATGGGATTTCAATCGAAATGACGTGTTAAGGCCATGAAAAGGCAACGCTGAGTACGCTATACTTAGATGCGATGAAGTGTTTTCAATAATGTTCGATCTGTATAACTTATTAGGAGTTACAATAATGGGATTTCGATCGGAATGACCTGTTAAGGCCATGAAAAGGCAATTTTCGCTCACTTGCACTTTATGGTTCAAAAATTAATTTGAACGTGATTGTTCTAGTGAAAACTCATCTCTTTTCCTACGAATAGGTGTGTATTCGCCTCTATTATTCCTTTTTGACAACATGTTTACGTTAATGATAAGAAAATGAGGAATGAACTGAACAGGCATGTCCGTATGGTCTTGGAAAACCTCTGCCAAACTATGGAATATTTGCCCTATATGTGAACCATGTGGTTTTTGAGTATGCTAAGGTATGACCTATAGAACGAGTAGAAAGACCTTATGAATAAGTTGCGCAAACGAAAAAAATGGATGACTTAGGTGGGACGCGTTACCGCGTCACAATGTCCCATGAGATGTGCAAAGTGGGACGCGTTACCGCGTCACGCTGTCTTCAACGTGTTAATAAGAACGCTTGAAAGAAGCAATTCTTACCTCCAGTGACAGCCCGCTGCTCTGTTCGTCTGCGCCCTCTCTGTGAAACATCGTGACACAGTGACAACACTGGAACTTCGCACTCTTTGATTTTTGTTTTCATTTTATTACAGATTCTATTCGCTGTGTGCGAAGACTCTTAGAGGAAGTAAAACTTATTTAGGTTCGAATCGGATGTCTTTTTGCGATAGCCTCCCACAATAAATAGAACCTCGTATCTTCTTTCCGTTGCCACTTCAAAGAGATCCAAAAAATGGGTCATCCCACAACTCTTCTGGCAAGCCGTTCTTCTTTTTTACAGGTCTTTTGATGTGCGATCATGCAGATTCTATTCGCTGTGTGTGAACACCACTTACGGGATCTACAAAATTAGCCGAATGGTTAACTGTTTGCAGGAAACCTAGGTTCGGCAAATTTCGGTATCCGCAATAAGAGTCTGTCCTCAGTGTAGTGCCTGGTAAGACATGGCGAAGAAAACCCCTTCGAGGGTTTTCTTGCCTCGGTTGCTAACAATTTCTATGAACATCCTTTTACTCCCAACCCCGATCCCACCCACGATCCAGGAATCCCTAACAAGTCTTCCTCTATTGTATTTCCGCTTCACGACGAAAGTTTCATCAACCTGAAGGATCCGACCTGGTCCGCCAATCTTCGATGACGCTTCGGTTTTCGAGAAACTTCCGACTGAAATGTCTCTGAACCACTGATCCCACTGAATTATCGTCTTAGGTCTAACATCGCAAGAACGAACCCTTTGGTCAATCGTACCCATATCGTTTATAAAAAAAATATGATGCTAAAAACATCTGTTTGTGGCTTCCTCTCAGTGTTTCAAGGAAGGTATCAGCGAGGTAACTCGTCTTCCTGTTAATTCCACGTCCTCGACATGATGCACGAGCACACTCAAATTACTTCCTAATTTCGCTGCGTCCTTTCGTTGACTGAGATGTGAGTATGCGTGGCCTGTTGCAGTATTTCCTGTTCCGCCACAATAACCCACAGTCCGCCAAAAACGAGTCGAACTGGTCATCGGACATGACCGATATTCTTTCCCGATCTTTATATATAGAGATGCTGTAAAGATAGCAGATTTGCTGCTTGATCGGTCATTTTCCTCTGGAAATTAGATTTCATTTCATTCAGAGTGTTACATAAAATGTTTATTTAGATTTAAAATTTGATTAACTCGCACAACAAATGTAGGTGCAGGTGTCAGTGTACAAAGAGGGTCTTTGTATGCAAAAAGTCAACTTTGTAGTCCTTGTTATCTTCAAAATCCAGCTTCTCCTCCTAGGCTGAGTCCGCCTAGCGATACCCACCCCTTTCTTCCCCCCCCCCCCATCGTGTAAGTACACTAACGCCCAATTGTAACCAGAGTAAGAGATTTCTGTGTCCTAGAGTATGACAGTCGCTTTTGATGTTAAAAATGTCATAAACAACAGACACCAGTAGTGAATGCCATACTCCTTACCAGGGTATGTGACCGTATTACTCTCATCCCCTATGATTCGTAGCGAAAAAAAAAAGAAGAAAAGAAAGGCGCAGTGTGGTTAGAAGGGTGAGCCACCGCCGCGGCGAGCCGCCTAAAATGGCGGTATGGGCAATCATAGTGTGAATTAAAAGAATGAATGAGGAATATGAAGTAAGGGGAGTGCGGCCAATTTTAGGGGGAGAGTATCCTTAAGGCTGGGCTACTAGTTTTCACTTTTTCACTAGTTAAGTCCCAACAACATGCAATGCGCCGCGGCGACTACTGCCCCCGCCCCACCGCCTCCCGTTCCCCACTTCCCTCCCCTGCTAACCCACAATGTGTCAATGAATACTCAAAGACTGCGAGGTGTAGCAGTCAATGCTCCCTAACCACCCCATGAAGAAGAAACATAAGAATGATATGATTGCGCCGGTGCATTGTAATCCACACGTTAGTCATGTCTAGACGTGTTGAAACGCTGTGAACCTGTTTTGGACGTGTAACAAACTGTATTAGACATGTGTCAACCTGTGTAGCAGCAGTTCAAATGGGCTGCCGCCGACATCTCCACTATCTTACCTAGAGGGCGCAGACCAACATAACGTTGCGTTGAGAGCTAAATTTCTCCCGAGGAGGTAAGACCTATAATACTTGCTTCAAACGTTTGCAATAGAGCATGGTGCTTCTGTGAGTCTTAAGCACTCTAATCAAATGTCCCCAACCCAAGGACATGAACGCCCCGGGATTGGCGCCGTCGCGCGGTTACTTGCGCGGCGCCGTAATGCGGCACTTTTTCAATGGGCACGGCAATAATTGGCTTTGTCGATCGGAGCGATAGATTTGTTACAGTCCATATTAACCCTTTTGGCCCTGGCCCATCAACTTCAAATTGTGTATTAGTGAAGCAGCAGAATGTTTTTTTAGTGCTAGAATAGCTCGCTTCAGACAACCTTACCTTTTCAAACCTCCCTCTACACTCGCGAATTTATTGTGTGCTGGTGTTAGCATTACAAGTATTTGTATAGAAGAGCTGCAATGAAACCGCGCTGCTCTCCGCATTCTGCTCGGACGGTGTCAATCTTCTCTGATATTAAAAAATTCATTCTCTTATCAAAAACGTTTACGCATTTGTATATATTTCTGATAGCATCAAGATAGGAGTAAAAGCATCAAAAACAAAGTAGTGGAACTTTCACCATGATTTATGGCATGAAATTGACTGAAATGCTAAAGTGAGGAGCCAGTTTAGCGCTCTTTAGATTCAAATCAAGCTCAACTCGTCCACTACACTTCCGACGTCGAGGCCGCGAGCACAAGCGCGGGTCTCCGGACAATTCTGTTCCCACGCGGCCATGCCCCCTTCACTTCGATCGGTGTTTCTACTCGCTTTATTGGGAGACCACCGTTTTTTGTAGTATGCATTTTTATTTTTTGCACGTCGAATTTATCGTAACATACTCGTTTGAAAGCAGAATTTACGATGAAGAAGAAACCCATTCAAAGTTAAGTTGGGGATGGTGAGTGGCACCAGAAAGAAGGAAAAACCATGAGAAACGGCCCAGAACCCAAGAAATTGACCGTCTCCTTTCCCCTTGATCTCGGCATTGATGCGAGTCCCATCGCTGTGCCCTCTTCAATATAACGCTCTCTCTGTTATCCAATCACTCGTCGCGTATAGACCCGTGGCGGGTGACTAGATAGATGGTGGGCGGAGACAAATGGACCCGACGAGATTGCGCCATGCTAGCTCTCCGAGGTCAAATCTTCCGCTGCCGATTGCATGTCTGCCTGGACCCTCAAGAGATCCGCCGGTCTCCCCACTAAGCAATTTCTCTCTTCTTCGACCTTCGTTCTTTCCGTGGAGTCCTCTTCTAAAGCAAGCGATCACGGTGGCTGCCGCGCTGGAATTGCTACCCTAACGTTATCAACCAATAAGATGTGAGATCGATAAATTTGGCCGAGCGTAACCCCCTGGAAGATAAGATACCATAAGATAAGGCGATACGGCTGCTAACAATAACGTGCACTCTAAAATGGGAATCGGATAGCGTATATATCTAGCACGCACCCCTCGCCGCCCTTTCCACATCGATAAGTCCTTGTTTTTGCTAACCGGAAGTGGATTTCGGCCCCTTATCACCCCGTTGATAAGGCGCTACTGCCGCTGGAACTTCATGTGATGAACATTGCATAGGACCCCTATCCACTTCAGTACACAGTATTCCTCATCGCCCCTATGAGTATCGTGAACACCTCCTTTAACCCATTCGCGACAATGTCAGCCACCGGTGGCTGACGCGAAGATGCC
>KZ344986.1:921248-938249 GCA_002352805.1 Teladorsagia circumcincta
ATATCATTACTTCAAATTTTCACCGAAAAAGTTGAACTTTCTTTTAGCTGAAACTTTCCCAATGGGGGTTTCCGAAGGTCCTGATCTCAAATATGGAATCTATTTTTGGCGCTGGCGCTGAATTGGCGCCAGTTGGCGCCAAGGTTGTCCTCACCAAATTCGCTGTAAACTTATGTATGGGTTTTATTCGAGGCCCTGATTACGAATATCACATTCGTTTCTGGCGCTGGCGCCACATTGGCGTGGTTTGGCGCCATTGGGCGCCAGTTGGCGCCAAGGGTGTCTTCACCAAATACATTGTAAACTTGCGTATGGGGAATATTTGAGGGCCTGATTACGAATATCACATTCGTTTTTGGCGCTGGCGCCAAATGGGCGCCATTTGACGCCAGATGGCGCCCTGATCGGATCTCATCGAATTCTCTGTAAACTTGCATATAGGGGTTATTTGAGTCCCTGATTACGAATATGACATTCGTTTGAGTCTTTGACGCTAATTGACGACTGTTGCTGACCGTATGCGCTCTCTCACTTATTAAATCGCCATCAGGACTGTCCAGGAAAGGTCATTTGGTATCCCCGCCAACTGCAGCGAGATGTATATCTCTATATGCGACTTGAACCGCTGAGCTCGACTCTGCTTTCAATACCTGCCGGATCCTTCTCTGAAAAGAATCATGAAGTATTAGGTTGTCTCATAAATAGTGTCGTTTTTCTTCAAACAAAAATTTTTGAGCTGAAATCCTATGCTTTCAAAATATCTTATATACCGTTCGAAAGAGAATTGTCTGCTCTACAAAATGACGTTCTTGGTTTCTATAATCAGTGCGCAGTTTTTGAATTTCGAGCCTGCAAAATGTGAAGCCCTGTCGACGAAAATCAACCAAACCGACAGCGAGCTCTAACACTATTCTCCCTGGGAAGAAATCAATCAATGATGTACCCTTCACTTACTCATGACCTCTTCTGAACATTTCATTTAGGTTGTGGAAAAAACCTTCCCTCACTTCTTTAAGAATTTGATTTTTGATAAGCCATAATGTTCTTCAAACTAAAATTTTCCCCCTTAATCACCATTGTTTCATATAAAGTGATATAGCATTCGTAAACGAATCTACTGCTCAAGTTGCCCATATGTTTTGTTTTTATACTCGTTGCGAATCGGGTCGAATTTTAGGAATGCGTGATAGGGTGTCCGATACACGAAAATGACCACATTACTTGGCAAAATATTTCCCTTGAGAAGGAGAGGAAATTGATCAGGCATACATTTCCAATTTAGGCATGACTTGCTCTTAACATTCCACTAGTTTTCAATGTCTTGGCTGAAAAAAAAATTTGGGCCTAATTCCCATAGTTGGTGCTTGGCCATAAAGTTCTGGATGAAAAACACATTCTGGAATAGGAGCGACGCGACTTGCTGGCAAGCCTAGTAGCGGAATGTTCAGGAGAGATCATGAGTAAGTGGAGGGTATATCACTGACTGATTTCTCCTTAGGGAAGATAGTGTTTGAGCTCGCTGTCGGTTTGGCTGATTTTCGTCGACTGGACCTCCCATTTTGCAAGCTCGAAATTTGAAAACTGCGCATTGATTATAGAAACCAAAAACGCCATTTTGTAGAGCAGACAATTCTCTTTCGAATGATATATAAGATGTTTCGAAAGCAAGGGGTTTTAGCTCAAAATTCCTTGTTTAAAGAAAAACGACATTATTTATGAGACAACCTAAAAAAAAAGCGCAGCAGCAGTGATGTGGACGCACAGACAAAAGGTCCTGGTATCAACTCCTTGGCGGGCTTGCTCTTTTGCGATTTTCAGTAGCAAAGCTAGAAATGACACCGGAATCCCAACAAGTCTGCATACAGTTAGTTACCTGCATAAAGAATTTAAGGGCAGTTAATAACGAATTTGTGCGGTATGTGCTCCTGACTACTCTTAGCCCTGTAGCGCAGGCGCAATGCACTCCCTCTTGGAACGAGTGTGATATGATCAGGACCCTCGATCGTGATCAGGACCTTCGATAACCCCTATATACAAGTTTACACAGAATTTGATGAGATTCAGTTGTGGCGCCATTTGGCGCCATATGGCACCAATTAGCGCCGGCGGCAAAAACGGATTTCATATTCGTGATCAGGACCCTCGATAACCCCTATACAAGGTTACACAGAATTCAAAAATGGATCTCACAATCGTGATCAGGACCCTCGATAAACCCCAGGTGATAGCATTGAAGAGGGAACGCAGAAGATGCATAGAAAGAATCGGAAAAAAGAGATGGTTTCCCCCTGAGACTATGTCGGCAACCGGTGGCTGACGTTGCGCTTTTTGAATGGTTACAGCGGCTTCTTGGTCACTCATTCCATAGTTTTGTACAACATAATACGCTACTTTTCTGTTTTTTTTGCATTTACTGTATAGATCACATCATGACGTGTCCATAAATTGTGTGGCTGACAGAATGTTTGAATAATCTTTACTTAGCAAAGGTTCTTCAACTCCTATAAATTCTTCAATTCGGTTGATTCCTCATTTTCTTTGTATTATTTCAAGCATGAATAAAGAAAGAGTAGTAGAAGTAAGTACAGACCTACATGTATAACAAGATATATATTTTCAGTGGAGCAACTGCGTCAAAAATAATTTCAAGGTCCACTACAGTGAAAACAATAAAACTTGCCTTTTCACCGCCATTACACGTCACTGATCGAGCTTTCACAATTGTACCTTCCGATAAGTTCATCACGTCGAATATCGTTGAAAGCATTTTGTCGCATCCACATTTTGCGTATTACAGAATCACAATCCACGGATTGGACGTGAAGCGGCAACGCATGCAAAACCGCTCTGGTCTCACGCGGCTAGAAGTCCCGAAACCCGTGCTGTCGTCAACGTGTTAAGTGGAGCTGTCGCGCTGGCTCAGGAGTGCATAAGAGTTTCACGGCTCACCGACTCTTTGCATGCTTGGGGGGGGGGTATTATTGGCAGCTTTGCAAACGATTGCAGACTATTATCGGCGGCCGTTGCAACTGATTCTAGGTCCGAAATTGGGGCGGACGAAAGTTCTGGGAGCTTATGAGCTCTTCCCGGCACTTTTTCACGTTGAAAAGGCGACACTGTTCCGGAAGCGCCACCTATTGTTTCATTGGGTAAGTCTACCCAATTCACCATGCATCCTTCCCACTCAGTTCCACGGAATTTTCGCGATCACTTTTTGAACATATTCCGTACTGTGTGGAGCATGAATATCAGACATTTGACTTCGTTCCCATCAAAATCATTATTTAATCTCGTTTGTGGAATCACTGTGTCTACAACTATATATCCCCAACCAGAGTTTGACCAAAACTGTCATGTCACAAAAATGGGACCACGGAAAAGTTGGGCAGGAATGAGATTGTTTATCATAAGTAGTAATGGAAAAAGAGGGACCAAAAAATTCTCCAATCGTCTGCCGCAACCAGTGCCCCTGGACTGGATGCGGCAGGCGATTAGAAAACTGATTCGGCGCAGAATCAAGTGAGGGGTCAAGGAAAATTTCAAAATACTACCCCTCCCCCCCCAGCGGTCGGAGTCTGAGAAAGATCCTATTGAAAGGCCGAGTATGGAAAAGTTGTTTATCCCTCCCAAAAACCTTTCCTCAAAAAAGCAATTCTGCTTCCCCTTCACTACAAAGGTCTTCACCAAGTAGAAGAAATCGAAGAAAAGATCATTTAGAATCAATCGTACGAAGAAACGACAAACATTATGAACTAGACATGAAGAAGCTATTCACCAGCTGCGATCTGACTGATCTCATGTGTTGACATTGGAGCAGCTTATGTACAACCTTGAAATCTTAACACATACTTAAGTAACTATAAGTTTCTTTAAAGTGGAGGAATTTTTAATCTGGAAGCAGACTTGGGACGTCTTCGACGAGCACGTTCCAACCAGTGTGAAATTTTTGAGAATTCATGCGAAATGGTCAATTTAGATTGATTAACGAGCCCTTCAAAGTTGTCAAATCCCAAAAGGTGATACGGCGCCATGAACTTTTGCTTTATTTAATGATTTTCAGTACTGATCGGTACTCCGGTATTTGAAAAATAGCCACGTCAAAGATTTTGCAAAATTAACGAGTATTAACGAGTAAAACTCATACTGAGTGCGGGTATTTACAGTTTCCGAAGCCATGCCTTCCTTCAAGGTTGTTAAATTGCGGAAGGTGATATGGCACCATAAACTAGAAGATTCGCTCCATTTAATGGTTACCAGAACTGCTCAATACATCCCGAATTCGAAAAATGGCCACGTCGGGGATTTTTGCCCAACTACCGCCAAAAGGCACTTTTTCGCTGCATTGGATTTCTTTCAACGAATATAAATCCTTCCCGGGACGATCATGCGCAAAGGTGGGAGCAGGTTCGGAATCCTCGTGCTTTTCTCTCTCCAGCAAGTGTAAAACTGCAGAGCAGTCTCAAACTTTAATGAATATATGCTTATGCATTTGACGCTAAGGACTGCATTTCTTGTTGAATAATGGATCCCTCCCTGCCATTTCACACAAAACCTTTCGGGAATCTCTTGAATTTTCTTCCTGAATCGAAGTATTTTAAGGAGCCGTGGCTGAAGCGCACGCGACTGATTGGGCCCTTTCAGGAACGCGTCGTGTTCCTTACAGCCTTTCATATTCGTGGCTCATTTGAAAAATCCATTGTGAATTTGGATTTTTTTCACCTTTTTATATAATCATTGATAGCGCAAAATTACCCATTAATTACCATTTTGAGCAAAGAGAAATCCGACAGCGATAATTCCACTGCTTCCAACCTCCCTACTCCTTCCAATGGGCCAAATACGACCCCAACCCCCTCCTGTCGACCTGTTGAGGATTCCTCAACGCACGCTTGATCCTAAATGAGACCCTTCTGCTGACGACATATGATAATGGCGATAGTTTCATGCATACGATGTTAGCGTATTCTTATTTATCAATCAATCAATAATGAATACATCACTTGAAGAAAAGTAGGTTTTATGATGAACTAGGCCCCTGGCCCTTATTCTCACCTTCCTTTGCTTCCCCAACTGCATCTTCGGGATTGAGAGGGAAACATTCCGGCACGTACACTGGTTGCTCGAAAAATCCTGTTAAATGAAACAGCGCAACCCGAAGCTTATCGTTCATCTAAAAAAATAACTTACATCCATACAATAAAGTCCCTCAAAAACCAAGAGCTGAAAACTAACTTTATTAACGATTTCCCAATTCTTCCTGGTTGCAGCGATCGAGGCACGCAACGAAGCAATGATCATCTCATGACTACGGCCTTGGGCTTCGATGCTGAACATAAGCCCCCTGCGCCAGTCGTCCGCGAAACTGTACACGGCGAACTCCTGGTGCAATCTGAGAGCCGCATTATTACAGCCGCCGCAGGCTGGAATTAGATTTTTTTTGGTTGCTATTTCGATCGAAAAAAAGAGGAAAACTCACAGCAAGCTTGCGTAGCATAGCCTTCCTGAATTTGTCGTTCTTCATTTCTTCTTTTTCGTCTAAAACAGCTGAAAACGACGTTAGAAAGAAGTCAGAAACAAAATTCCACCTCTAAATGGAATCAAAAGCTGAAATATTCAGAAGATTATAACCTCCGAAAATATCTCAAGAAAAAATAAAGAATGACGACACTTTATCCATTTAAAAAAAAGAACTACAGGGTGTCCGAAAATTACTTGCGCCAAATTTCAAAAATTCATCAGAAAAGGCATATCGACTATTTTCATCTCGCGCGCTATTAAATAGTTGTGCAGATAGGTTCTCTTGTGAACCGCATCGTTATTGAAGTTAAACGTACATTGTCTTTGAGTTAGCGAGAGGCGATCCAAGGTGACCTGCAATCATTCGCGTGCGCGAGGAAGAGGCTGCATCTTGGTACCTTATTAAACTTCTTGATGTTCCCGTGAGCACGATACGGATGGCCATCAAATTAAGCAGTAAAGTACGAACACTCATTCACAAGCCCGTACAAGGGAGAATGGTCAGCGTTTCCACGGATAGAATTATTGAAATGTTTGGTTAACAGTCTACGGCACGACATCAGAAGGATGACGAAGCCGCTGAATATATCGAAGTCATCACTGATGTGCATCGATAAGGAGAAGCGTCATCACCGACCCTATTACATGCAGAAGTGCCGCTTCATTCTGGTCAGCAACAAACAGCAGAGAGGCCAAAAGTTGGAATGTCACTAACGCGCTCCACTGGCCGCACGCGACTCTCGGTCGTTTTTTTTTCTGTCAGAAAATATTCGCTGTGGAGCCGGTGTTGAATGGCCAAAGCGATCACATTAGCTGGAAACATCGGGGGTGTCATCTCACGAGGAAGGATTGTTGGAAGAACGGCTAACCCGGCATCAGTAATAAATTGATAGTGATTTAACGCCACTGGGGTGATGCTGTTGAATTTCGCCTTTGCAAGGGCGTGCATACTAGTGAAGGTATCGAAGCATTGGTCCAATCCTCACTTTGGGAGCATGCCATAGCGTTGCCAGCAAAACAGCACCACAACCGAGTATGGCCCATGATTAAGAGCAAGGCATGTTGAGCTCGTCATACGAAAGTGCAGTCATTGCAAGCAGCATCAAAGAAAACCTGGGAAAAGATTTATAGGGAATACCTGCGTGCAACGTGCGAAGGTTGCAACAAGAGACTCCGGCGCTATATTCGAGCAGGTGGAGGACTTTTTGAAATCTGGTTGCTGCATGTTGTTGTGTATGATGTTAGTATGGTTATGTTTAGATTCAATTATCATTCCGTGTCCAACAGCTCAAAAGACATTATAATAAATAGGCGCAAGTGATTTTGGGACACCCTGTACTGCCAACTAGGTTTCTTCACTCCAGCCAATAAAGGCTGCTTGGTCCCGCACAGCCCAAGACGCACACGAGCGATCTTCTCGCGCAGTACATGGTTGTACATACAGAATCACTCTTGTTATTTCTTTACTTTTCCATACAAAAAATGAAAAACTCACGGATACCTCATTATACAACTTGTCTTGCGACACCTTCAACTTTTTAAGTTCTTCTTAAAAATTCTTTTGGTAATGTTCTTGCATGTCCGCTTGCTTTTGTGCCAAAACGAAGCACTCAGCCTCACAGGGTGCTCTCAATTCGCGGTCCTTCACAATCCCTTCGTTCTTGATGACAAAAATCGAAACCTTCTGAAAAAGAGATCAGATTTGAACAACAACTACATTACTATCAGAAAAAACTTCATAAGAATTCGATCATGCCACTTTGTTCTCCTCCTCAACGTCTGAAAACATTCCCTCTGGAGATCCACGGTCGAGCTCATCAACGCTGCATTGAGGTGATCCAGCATCAAACGGCATGCCGTAATTGTCCATATTAGTTTCGTAGTCTGAAAGCATTATATTTAAGAAAAAGTAAACATCTACAAATAGTAAGGGAGGATCAAGATTTAGCCCATGATAGAGTCTGAGAAATAGAAGAGACAAGGAACAGAACCTTAGAAGACCATGTCGTGATGTAGAATGGACTGACCACCATCAGCTCGAGGTCCTTATATTCCAATGGAGTAGGTGGAAGGACCAGAAATATAAATTTGAGATGACCCTATTGATGCTTGAGGATAATCTTGATGATGTATTGTAAGCGGATACCGATTTACAAGGGTCATAAATGTAGCAATGTACTTACCAAGTCCTCATGGCGAGGATCGGCGCGATCAAGTGACTTGGTCAACCATAATAACCATTCACGGCGCCTACCTGGAATAAGTGAGTCAATATATTGCATAGCTTGAGAATTTCCAAAGACATTTAAAGGAGGACTCCACGGAAAGAACGAAGGTCGAAGAAGGGAGAAATCGCCTAGTAAGGAGACCGACGAACATCCTGAGGGTGCGGAGAGGCACGCAACCGGCAGCGACAGATTTGACCTCGGAAAGCTAAAAGGGCTCAATCTTGGCGGGTCCGCCTGTCTCCGCCCACCGTCTGTCTAATCACTCGCCACAGGTCTATACGCGGCGGTTGATAGGATAGCGGAGAGAGCGTTATATTGAAGAGGGCACAGCGATGGGAGTCGCATCGATGCCGAGATCAAGGCGAGAGAAAGGGGTCCCATATCTCGAATTGTGGGCCGGTTTTCGTGGTTTCGCTTTCTTTCTGGTACTACTCACCATCCTTACCTTAATTTGGTTTTTTCAATTTGGATTTGGGTTGCTTTTTCATCGTAAATTCTGCCTTTAACAAATTCGTAAGAGATATTTTTAAAAAAATTCTGCAGAACGTGTGCCATTTTAACCCATCTTCCAAGTTTTTGCCTTGTAAAACAACCGAAAAATCATATTCTGAAAAACTGCATACGAAAAAGGCATTTCAGTAATAGAGCCTAGGCATTTCAGTAATAGAGCCTAACCAAACTAACAGAATTTGCCCAAGAATAAGACAAAAATGTATTACTCCTAAAAGAAACAAAAAATGTTGTAAACTGAACAATAATTCAAGAAACAGTAAGCGAAACGAACAAAAGAAGAGAAATTCCTGGCTCTAGGACAAAAGCTGATAAAATTCACTACTTCAGCTTCTCAAAGCGGTATTTTAACTCTATCGTTCATCCATTTTCTATCCATCTCATCGCAGCAACCTTTACAACAAGGGACCGCTCTGCGGTCTAATTCAATCCCTTGTTGTAAACCCACTAGCTCGAGGACGAGCTATATTTTAAAGGAGGGAGTGAATCGCTTCCCGTACTGCACCTCCGATTGCTTCAACGTGGCTCTAATAACCGTGTTATCTTACTATATCAATGGTCAACAGCCTTTATGACCATTACTTTATGTATCTTTCCATATGTCCGAAGGAATTTGTGTCCTCCAGTGTTGTCGAGTGACAACGCTGTTGTGAGCAAGGACGTGGTTATCTGTTTTCGGATAACTCTCCGACCTCACCTGCATTTGTTATTGTCATTATGCCATTCGAAGTATTTCCTACTCGATTCTGGAGGACGCGCCTTGGAAAATGCTAAGAGCTCGAGGACGAATTCACTCGAACGAATGGAGATGTCGGGTCCACGTCCACTGTGAAGGGGCGTGGCCCAAGTTACGGTATCGAAGGAGGCTGGCACTGGTTACCCGAAGCTCGGGAGTGATGGTCCAACCCTGACGATACCCCGCTCAACGACCCTGCTCCTCATTCTATAAATATGTATAGCCTATATAGTGTTCTGTTCTTATATTATCACCCTACCGCTACACCTTCAGATTAAGGAGTAATTAATCTGTAATCTGATCATAATCGCTCCCAAAGGTGAAGCAGTTTCACCAGTTTCTCAAGATCATTGATCCTAGTTCTTTCGAGGCAAGATATAGTACACATTATCAAGGTGATACCCAAAAATGAACTCCTGAATATGTTTTGTAGCTTTGCCAAGGTAAAGGTGAGAATGATGTTAAATATTGATATCCATCGGAGCTTCCTACCTGCGACGAGAACGTGGACATTTAATTAAGTGCTTACTAAAGGCGCCCTTATGTTGTGAAAGAAATGATAGAGATGAAATGAAAAAGTGCACGTAGCTTCAGTTTTCTCTAACCCACCACGGCTGTTTTTCAATAGTCTTTTCCGAAATGTGTAACAGTCTTTGGAATCGCTACTATTAATGCTGAAGGTATAGTAGGCATTGCCTCCTGAATTGAATGGGTTGGCTAGCCCAAAATTCAAATTTCGCGCCGCCAAAAACTCGTCCGGGTCCTCGTCCTGAGCTTTTTCCGGTGTACTTTTAGCGACGAGTGGACTGCTCACGGACGCGGGGGTCTTCCTCCCTTCTGAGGATTAGTCGTAAACATTCCCAATAGAAGAAAATGCTTTCCATGTTTTCAGCCCGTAAAGCGCTCAAATCGCAGTGTACCACCAACCGGATGCGACCTTTGGGTCTATTCCAGTTAGGGAGGCATCATGATGAATTTGTCGCAGAAAGCCCCACGGTAACTCCGAGCCAGGGGGAATGTAGCCAGTCTAGGGGGTGGGGGGGGGGTGAGGCAGTCACTTGACATGCGTGTGAAATTGGAATGGTGCAGTTTACACAAGTTCGCCGAGGAACCCCATCATGATGTCCCCCTTCTAACTGGAATAGATCCCCACCTTTTCCCACCTGTCCCGTTCGGAGGCTGCTGTTTTCAGCTCCTATTCCCTGAAATGTGGGCGTTATCGGGGTTGAGGGAAAAGAGAAGCCAGACGCGAGAAAATAAGAGAACACCGAGGCCAGTGGCGTGTTGTTGGTGGTGCGCCGTGGCGTATGAACCGCGCCGCAAGATCGACTGAGAGCAGAAAATGGTCTCCAATAGAGCGCATGAATGCATATGGACTAGATTATCGACTTTTCCTCGTTTTTGTTGATATTGTTGCCTTCGGTTTTTCTTACAATTTTAAGGGTTGTTCTGTATTCTAGGATGGCAGCCGGAGCCATTCTGAAAACGACGGGAGCCGTCATTTTCATTTCCACAGCCATTTTCATCGGCGTAGGTGAGGTTGCTCAATAGTTTGTCTGCTTTTCTTTTCTTACTTTGTTTTGTGAAGAAATGAGAGGCTAGAGAAGATTATTGCTGCTTTTTTGACTTTCTAAGGTTGTACTACGACTTTCTAGGGTTGTACTACATGCTGACTGGTCAGGGCCACAGATTCGATATTGGATGGTTCCTCACTAGTACCTCGCCACATATGTGGGCCGGCTTGGGAATAGGCTTCTCCCTTTCTTTGTCTGTTCTTGGAGCTGGGTGGTAAGTGAAGCCATTTTACATTTGAAGCTTTATTATCGCTTTCATTACATTTCTTTTACCGCTAGCACTTTTGAGCTTATCTTCGCAATGTCAGGAGAACATGAGTTGAAAGAATCACCGAGCATGCGAGTCTCTGAACAAAAATCAGCGGAAAATAAGTGTGAAAGAAATTGGGCACTATTGCACTATCACAACCCTGGTGAAGTGTGAGATGGGTAAACAAATGCTTGGTGCAACTTTCCTTACGGTGGTTATTGAAGATCTTGATCTTGAATAGAACGTCCATTATTTGCGTTGTCGCCTTTTGGCACCAGCTCTTCACCAAATTCGGCGTAAACATCTACAGAAGGGTTATTTGGTGTCCTGATTACGGATATAGCAATCGTCTTTGGCCTTCGAGCTGTTAAAAGCAACATCTCAGAACAAGGAGTAATGCGGCAGGTAACGAAGTTATAGGTAAGAAGTTAACTAATGATGAAGAAAAAGAGGAAGAAAAAGGCCGACGTGGCCTCAAAACGTGGGCTCCCCCACCTCGGCTCAGACATGAAGAGAAGGATGGGGTGGACGAGCTGTCTGAACTGCCCGCGCCCCGATTGCGACTGCTTACAAGTAACCAGCAGTGCCTTGCTATTTGCCAGAATTGCCATTTGGGCGCAATGCGTCGTCAGGTGACTGCGAGCAACCCGAGCAAAACCACACTGCTTCCACAAGGCTAAGTAGCCGCAAGGCCAAGCATCCACGAAGCACCAAAGTTGCTTTAAAGGATCGACCTGGATAGGCTCGGTGTCCCGAAACGACCGCAAATGCCAGCGCATCCAATCTCGACTATCCACGACCTCAAAGAGGAGGCGCGTACAGGAACTATACGACCCTCCTCCGTCGCCAGTGATCCTCTACGTTCTAGCTGCATTTGAAGGTGAGTTTCTCGGTCAGCTTCCATTCAAGTGGGCTTGACTAGGGCTCGCGCGTTCTCACACCATTAGCATTAGGGAGTGAAACTCCGAAGTGGGTAAACCACGAAGCGTGTGGCAAAAGTTGAAGTGTGTTAGATTTCAGGGTGAGTGGCTTATTTATTTTGAAGCCCTTCCCGTTCCAAAGACTCAGTCATATTGTGATCCAATTAGTGAGAGGGTGCAGACAAGCGGAAACTAGGCAATGAATGGCGTCAATGACAAAAACAAATGTCCTATTTGTAATCAGAACTCCGAATAAATGGCGACAATTTGACGCCAGCCCCAAAGTAGATGTCATATTCGTGATCAGGACCCTCGAAAATCCCGTAGGAAACGTTTCAGCAAGAAAAAGTTTTTGACCCATCGCACCCCTATGTGGTTTGACGGTGCAGTAGATTCTTTACAGCTTTTTTTTTGATTGTCCAGTATTATATGTGTACATGCTCTTTTTGTTTTGTTATGAATTCGCAGAGTAAGAATTCCAGGGGTATCTTCACAACTGGCTCCTCCATTCTTGGCGGTGGCGTGAAAGCTCCTAGGATTCGAACCAAGAACTTGGTCTCAATCATCTTCTGTGAAGCCGTGGCTATTTTCGGCATCATTATGGCCTTTGTCTTCGTCGGAAAGATGGCTGTGAGTTGTGAAATTTCATCACCTCTTTACAGGGGAGAGTTATGGGCAAAACTTTTGCCAAACTATTGCCTCACATTAGTGGGGATTGAGCCCAGACCTTTACCTTTACGAGCGACTGTGCTACCGAATACACCGTTGGAGCACCATTCTGTTGGAACTCGGCTTCAGTGGCATATTTACCAGACCTATATTTAGAAGATATAGTTTATCGGATTTACACGTATAACGTGATGAGCCGGTAAGCTAATATCGGCTTAACTCGTATTTTTGTGAATCATTTGCAACGCGAACTGTAACGTTAAAAGGGTGCTTGGAAACGTGTTCGGCTAACCGGTTCATCACGTTAGGCGTGTGAGTGCTGATAAGCTATGCTTAATATAGCTTTAAAGCTGTATGAAATGGTGCCTCGGTGGTGTAATCGGTAGCGCAGCAACCCGAAAAGCTAAAAGGAAATGGCGGTTACCGAGTAATGGCCGATTGCTCATGCTAAACTCTTGAAATTTTACATCATTTTTTTGATTATCCCAACTTTAATTTGGACGAAGACCGTAGTAGTGTTGTAGGAATAGTTCCGATAGTTTTTTTTTCTTTCAACATAATTGGTTTGGGGTCTATTCCAGTTATGGGGGGGGGCATCATTATGCAGCTTCTCGGCGTTCTTGTGTAAAACCGCACATTCTAGTTTCACAAGCATGTCAAGTGACTGCCCTCACCCTCCACCCCCCTAGACTGCCCACATTCCCCCTGGCTCGCAGTTGCCATAGCTTTCTGGAGAAACTTCATCACGATGCCCCTCCCTAACTGGAATAGACCCTTGGTTTGTTTTGTAGTGTTTGGTGTTTGCTTATTCTAGGGTTTGACGGACTACTTGAATTTGGTCTTTTAAACTGCCTCACTTCGATGCACCCGCCTGCGCTCTCTCGCGGGTCCTTCCCCTATCCGAGGCTCAGTCCTACAGTTTCCGCCCGTTCTCGTCGTCGTCTCTAGCCATTCATGGCAGTACCATTAATTTGAATAACTTTTCCGTGTTGGAAAAGTTATTCTATTACTGCTGTTGTAAACACTAGACAATCCTATATAATCAGGGCGGCAGCGTGAGGCAGTTTTGGAAAAGTTGATTTTGGTTGTAGTAAGCCGTTTGAGCAGCGCCTTACCGTATTAGGAAGCATTACACATCATCACACTACATTGCATGTGCACGCGGATAGTTCACGTTCCGCCACATTTCTGGATTTGGAGCATGTGTTGGCAAAGAGAGCAGAGCTTCTCAGAGCTAGCAAATCCCTTTTTTTTAAATCGAGGCTGGAGTGAAGGACGCGTATGTGTGGAGTGCGAATGATAATCGAATATTGGATAAGTTAAGTGGTAGTTTCCCAATCTAAAAACAGTACTACCATTACTTGCTCCTGTTTAGTGAATTGTGGAATGGTCACCATAGAGAGCACTGCTAAATCAAGTATTTAAGGACTTCAAACGTGAAGAGCTCGACCTGTCACAGCCTGATCAAGTGGCCATTCTTGCTCGAAATCTTGCAGCTGGATACATGATTTTCGGTGGTGGTCTCACTGTTGGCTTCAGCAATCTTGTATGTGGCCTTGCTGTTGGTAAGTGTCCAAGTTTCATAGGATTCATCCTGGCCGTTCTCAACCTTCACAACTTATAGGTATTGTCGGATCTGGTGCTGCGATCGCTGATGCTGCTAATCCTGCTCTTTTTGTAAAGATTTTGATCATAGAAATTTTCGCGTCTGCTATTGGTCTCTTTGGAATGATCATTGGTATTGTACAGGTGCGTCCAGTTAATTAACTTTTAGTTGTCTTAGTGAGTGTGTTTGTTCGAATTCGTTCCCGAACTTCCTGTAGCTTAGCTTATGTTTTTTTTTTGCTTAGAAAGTCAGTATACGATTGTGTTTTCAGACTAACAAGGCAACCATGGGAAACAAGTGAGGAATGGTGTGCTTAATATTCGAGTGAAACGGAACATTCCAACATTTTGTGGCAAGGGTCGCCGGAAATCTTGTCCTTCGTGACAAATGTTTTAATTTTCTTAGCCCTCTAATCTTTCTAGGTACTCCCCCAATTTCTCTTACGCAATTTTTTCCTCTGCGTTGTATGCATAGTTGCGGAAGAGAGGTGTTCAAACGATCTTATTTATCTCTTGTATTTGTGGAGATTTCCAGTTTTATAGGTTGTCATGTGCTTATTCTGTGATCCGAGATGTGTTAGATGTTAGTGCTAGTGAAACAATGCTGTTCTTTGAAAATTACGAACTCTTCTGTCCTGCGACTAACATCTGTATAGTGAATGAAAAATATTATTATACAATTTTTGAGTCTTTTAGTCAAACAAGGCATTGCCCTCTTAGTGCTTGTTTAATTTTCTGCCTTCTTTGATAAAACAAATAGAAATGAGGCGTTCTATGCGGTCGTATTTCTTTATGTTATTGCGGTGATCTTCTTTTTCAATCGTACTAGCTCTGAGCTGATCTAATGAAGTGCATATCATGTTTCGGTGAGTGTGTCTTACACAATAGGCCTTAGCAGTGAGAAAAAGCAGAGATTTTTTTGTGTGAGAGGTGAGAAACTTTTACTTGATTATCGTTACCAAAGTAAGTGGTATTGCTATATTGGGAAATATTCTCATGAAGAAGACACATCGACGTCGCACTGTACTGGGAATTAGGTGACTTAAACCTTCTGATCAATCGAGAAGCCCGTCATTTGCGTCTGGGTTAAAATCCCACACATTTTTTTATACACTTCAATTTCCGATTGAATGGTGCCTGCTGGGATTGGTTTTTCTATTTATTATCTTTAATATGTCTTTCTTTTCGCTTACCTTTCCTACATTAGATTCAGGTAGTATGAATTTCACGGGATTGCAAGATAAATTACATTAAGTTCCAGTATCGGGTTACATCATGTAGTGATGCCAATGTCATTTCGTGGTCAAACTTGTCTCAGATCTCCTGTTCTTTGGCACTGGTGTGGAGATGTTTTGTAAGCTTTTTTGTTTTATTGATGCTCGACTAATAGTGTATGAGCGAAGCCCTTTATTGTAACAACAATCAACAATGATGGCAACATATAATGCGAACAGAACAAACACAGTTGAACACTTATGTTACAATTCAAAACTACTAAAATGTTCTGCAAAAGGAGGGCAAGTTGCCGCCCAGGCGAGAGAAAGTAGTGACCCTCCTTTCTGAGGGATAAGGGGGAACGGACCCTGGACTTAGCTCCCCACTACCCAGAAAGCGTACAATCCCTCTTTTGGGGAGTTAGCATGGTTTTGACCCTCGCTACTGGAGGGCTTTCTTGGCGAAAGACTGGATTACCCTATCTACTGAAGGGTTCCGGCCCGGGCGCAGACGAAGAAGTCGACAACTGAACTCAACCTCACTCGCAAGGGCTTTTATACACCTTGCTACGTAACATCATGATACTGCTATCAATGGTTACACTTAAAATGAGGTGTTTCTCATTTTATTGGCTTACCGCACAGTTTCACAAGAATGCTGGCTCGTGGGCAAAACTTCCATCTCTACGGGAGTCGAACCCGCATATCTAGCAGTTAACAATGCAAACAAGTCAAATTATTGTCTGGTAGAGGTTTCAGCAATTAGCAAACAAAATTGCTGTTGAAATCTGTGGTGATTCCTGCAGGGATAAGTCGCCCAATATCCCAATAATACAACACCCAATATCGCGATCACATACGAGCAGTGTGAAAGCATATCTTCTTTCACGTGCCCTCTCGTTGATCGTTGAATAATTCGAGCGAACGCCAGCAACGCTTCCATTTGTCGCAGTCACGATAGTAGATGACTGGAGTACTTCACCGGATTGGTCTCGCTCGAGTTACACGAAGTGTTTCATTTTCCGATGCTTTCAAAAGTAATGTAAATTGGAGTCAGTGGTCGTTCCGGGCTCTTGTTGAGTAGAATTCCTGCAGGTTTTGTACTTCATCTGGTTTTCTTACGAAAACTTTACACCAACGTGATTGGTTGCTTTGTTATTCGCTTCGTAAGAGTGTTGTCATGTAGGATTCATCGATTTTGGTGGTACACATTAGAGTATTTCAGTAGGTGGTGGATTGTTCATGGGCAATGGGTACCTTTGGTTACTGAGTTCGAATGGAGTGCCTTATCGAGTAACTGCAGGCAATCAAATAGGTAGGTGGATTGACGGCTCAGTTGAATCATTATTCATCAGCTGTAAACTGAATCCTTGACAATCAAATTTGGTTTTATTTTGTTTTAAAGCTCGTTAACCGTCCCTTGGCATAAACGCTTAGAGTTTGCCCAAGGTATTTAATTAGAACAGCCGAATTCGAGCTGAAGTGGCTTTCCCTAGTCTGATTTTTGGCAAAGCTTTCAATTCTGGCGTGCGTGTGAAGTATTACCTACTTTGCTTTGTTGGAGCAAATATGAACATCCTTGTTCTACATTCTTCGAACGCTGTGATATTAGGCCTCTCCCAATGGTACGAATAAGAGGCCATTAGACTGTATCCGCCATAGGTTCTGCCATCATTAGTCAGTCCAGGAATCTCTCAGGCTGGTGTCAGAGTTTGCGTTCCGTCGCAGCTACGCCCATGCACGCGTTTCGGCGCCCGCCCGTGCACGCGTTTCGGCGC
>KZ344986.1:938376-952327 GCA_002352805.1 Teladorsagia circumcincta
GCCGAAACGCGTGCACGGGCGGGCGCCGAAACGCGTGCATGGGCGTAGCTGCGACGGAACGCAAACTCTGACACCAGCCTCAGTGGACAGTGGGCACATGATCAGTCGCAAGGGGCTTCCATGCACCGATTGTCATGTATCATGTGGGTGTGGGTCGCTAGGAAAGAAGGCGGCTTTTCCGTATTTGCAGCGCGAAATTTTTCACTGCGAGAACCCGAGCTTTGCTGTGATCAGCGGTGGACCTGGGGTTCGTGGAGCGAAAAAGTTTCGCGCTGCTAGAAGCGGAAAAGTCGCTTGCTGTCTTTGCGACCCACACCCGTATCACATCTAGAAGTTACTTTGAACGAGACTTCCTCCCTGAACACGAGCGCACGATGCATGGTCACGCCTATATTGTGTCGTGAAGTCTGTGTCGGTTTCTCCACCACAACGAATGAATCTATCTCTTGCGCCTCTTTTGTTTTGAATTAAAGGGGCATTTATTTAGACGAATTTGTAAAGAAATCCACCTTCACTGATTGACGTCCGTCCTAGGCTTTGTGTCGTCAATGGTGGAAGCGGTGGTTTTGAAGACTCAGAAAATCTGGAACCAGTTCCTTTGCAAATTCTTGTTCAGAATACTGTTTTCAGAACATATCTCTGAGGTTCAATGGAAAGCTGAGCCTGTTGTAGTTGAAGGCGAACAGCAGAAGGTCCGCCAGATTGCTGCGGCACCTCATGTAATATTTTTCTTTTCCATTCTCGGATCTTTGTCCTAGCAGTAATAGTGCTTATTTTTCCAAGTAGGCTTTAAATGTTCCGAGAACTATTTTCAAAGCCAAGAAATTTTCAGTGTTCACACATTAGCAGCGGCTATATTTCAGGCTGTATTCGCTTTGGATCACAGTGGCAGAGTGTTTCAGTTCGTTCTTAATTCTCATTTAACAATTCGTCGTAGAGTGGAGATCTTCGCGAATCAAGTACGACTATTTATAATAATTAAACCTGAATTCTCGAATAACAGTATTGGTTTTCAGCGGTGGTATCCAGTGATTGGATGGTCGTCGAGAACGTTACTGACAGACCGCGCCGCGTTCAGTAACGAAGATGGGTCGAGTTCGGGAGACATGTCTGGTTTTCAATTAAAAGCAGACGGCTGGCGTTGGGAAGAGCCGTGGATCGTAGACGTGGACGTACGAAAATGCGACAAGGAGGTAGACATCGCACATGCAAGTTGTTATTAAGATGAGGATTAACTCCTGGTTCCAGGGTTGGGAATACGCTACGAATTTCGCCGGTGCAGTTTGGGGCTCGAGCAAAGGCGTCAGTTCATTTGTTCGTCGTCGTAAATGGAAAAGACATATGCGCTACACAAGTGTTGAAAAATGGGCTGAGGTGGCTTTTTCTCTTCTTATTTCGAAAAAAAAAGAATCCACCAACCCCGTAAATGATAATAATCTGATAAATAAGATGCCCAGTAAGTCGAAAACATTATGGAAAGGGCTCCACTTTCTTCGATATTCTGACTGAATTCGGACTGACCGCAAATTTGAAACTCTCCTTAATTCCATCAGTAACACAAAGCATTTGTCAGCTACCTCGAGAGGAAACAACTACGTTTGTAGAGTTGGCTGTGGGTGGATTTGATTTATTGCATGATCAAAGCTGCCTATTATTCGCTTTGTCGAAAGATGGCTACGTGTTCAGGTGGGCTGCGCCGTCTTTCTCAAAATAGGCCCAAGTTTTAATTTCTCACTCAGAATCTTGAACTCGACTTTTAATACTGCATCTTCAGAAGAGTTGGACTTGACAAGAACAATCCAGGTGGCGATATGTGGTGCAGAATCCCGGAAATCGATTGTGAAGGTTTCATAGGGTTTACTATTGATATATTACATAGTCATTTTTCAGGCATGGTTATTGCAATGATTTCAGAAGGAAGAGAAGATTTGACGAAAATCAGCTGCTCTGCTTCGTTGGGAACGTTGGTTGTGCTTACATGGGACGGGCGATTATTTTTAAGAGTTGGAATCACTGAAGGTACGTTTTATGTAGTGCGTAAGAGGAACAACAAGCTTCTGTCGCAAGTATGAATTAGGCGTTAACTTAAAGTGATTCGTTTTCTGCTTTATGGCTTAGTGAAAAGACGGAACTCTCCGCTGAAGTAAGCAAACTTTCGTTTATAGACTCTCCAGATGGTACCGGATGGTGCTCTTTGCTAACTCCACGGAACCTTCCGTTGGCTTTTGCCTCTCTCGGGACTAGAGCGCTGTGGGTGATTTCTGTGGATGGAAAGGTGAGGTCATCTTGCTACTATCTATCTCTTCTTCAAACTGTACTCCTCCGAACAATGGCCATAATATCTGGATTGCAAAAGTCGTTGATTCTCCCGAAACGTTAGATATGAATGCGCCCTGATCAGTCGCATGATTGAAGCAACAGTTTCAGGAGGTTCTAAAAATTTGATGCTAATGGTGTGGCATGATGCGCTAGCCCTAGCCGAGCATACACGAATTGAAACTGAACAGAAAGCTCACCTTCAAATGCCGCTGAAACGGGGAGAATCACTGGCGACGGAGGAGGTGCGTACAGTGCCTGTGCGCACCTCCCCTTTGCCATCGTGGCGAGTGCGAGGTTGGATGCGCAGGTATCTGCGGTCGTTTCGGGACACCGGCCTAATTTAGGTCGATCCTTTAAAGCAACTTACGTGTTGCCTTGCGGCTACTTGGCTTTTCGGAAGCAGTGTGGTTTTGCTCGGGCTGCTCGCACGTCCACACCATCCTTCTCTTCATTTCTGAGCCGAGGAGGGGGAGCCCCCGTTTTGAGGTCTCGTCGGCCTTTTTCTTCCCCTTTTTCAACATCTTCAGTCAATTTCGTACCCTTAACTTCGTTACCGACCGAATAACTCTACGAATTCCTTCTGAGACTGTTGCTCTAATGGGCAGATGAAATTTCGTAGCTTCTCATGGTTAGCCTTACAAAACAAGCTAATAAGAACAGAAGTGTCGCAAATCTCGAACCGGTAGTGCTGGGAGTTGCGACTGGAGGCAGATCAAGCACGGAATTCGTTCCTGCGTAGTTGACATGCGATTCGTTTTTGGACTCCTGCATGAATCCAAAAACCCCCGGGGAGCATAAATATACGTGTTATGCTGTGGGGTAGCTCGTATTATGCTGTAGGGTAACAGGATAGGAAGTCGGTTTATTTGCGAGTTGATTTTCTTCTTTTCGAGCTTTGAAGAATGCCAACATTTTGATAATTCTTTTCGATAACTATAATTACTTCTCATATTTTGCTACAGCTGTGGATGAAACGTCTCGAATGCTGTGGTAACCATGAAGAGTCGTCATTCTCGAGATCCACTTACCTAGAAACGGGCGGAGAAGTCTACGGGTTGTGCATAAACACTGACGATCAGGTATCAGTAGCAGTAGTTTCAGATCTGAACGGGATCATTCTCACATAAGAATACTGTAGGAAAGATTGAAATGCTCTCAGTAGTTTTAAGGTGGCTGGGACATCTGACAGCGGAATAGTTTATGTCCGTGACGGCGTCTCATTAACTGAACCGGCTGGGAAAAGTTTCGTGCGAATCATAGAGAGAACCACATCAGAAACTCAAAAGTGGGCCATGGTCAGTTGATGGCTTGCTTATATTGCACGTCTCTTCACAAATTTTCGTCGAGTGTGAAATTAGTGATTTTTCAGGTTGCAAACGGCGGTGCTCGCTACACTAGTCTACCTAAGCATTGGATCAATGACCATGTAGTTGTGGTCAGCGCCGGTAGCTTCCGGTACACCAGCTGGCGAAAGCAGGTGAGGCTTCGCGGTGTTTTTTTATGATGTCTTAGTACCTATCGAGTTTTCAGATCTTGAAAGATCTCTGTGCTGTGAATGAAGCAAATTGGGAAGCGTTAAGATCCACTGGAAATGATCTCGAGGTTTTCGAAACTCCTACTCGAAGTTCGTTACAGAATAAAAATGTTGTGGAATTAAGGAACTGATGGAGGAGGCACAAGAGCCGAACTCGTGGAATCGGAAGTGTCCAGCAAAACTGAGACGCCAAGGAATACAACGATTTCAGAATGGTGTCTTATTTCTCAGCCCACATCAAATGATGTTTCAACCAAGTACAGGAAATGCTGTTATTAAATCATTAACAGAGGTGTGGAATTTATTCAGATAACTACTGATTTTGGATTAACCTCATAGTTGTAGTTTTTTGTATCCTTGGTGCTTTGTTCGGCTACAAAATTGTGGCGTTGTCGTTCAAGCAAAGCCTGTTTCAGCTGACATCCGCTATTTGCAACATGGACGTGACCGCGTCTGTATTTACAATCCTGCTGAGATTTGTGTCGCCGACGTTTTCGGAAGAGCTTGAGATCGGATTTCCCGAAGAATCCGAGCGCGATGTCTGGCATGAGTTGCTTCAGCAGGTATGAATTACTTTTATGTGTTAATTAGGTATGTGGAATTCAGTTCATTTGAGTCATAATGATAAACGGTGACGCTAGTTTCACAACCCAGCATTTTTGTGAAACATTCGCCAGGAGAACAGCTTCCAAAAACAGCACTTAACTAACAAAAACAAATTGAAGGTAGTGCTTGCGGATTAGAGGCTGACCGCTTTTTTTCGATAAACTAACTGTGAATACGGACAGTCTTTGAAGAAGGATCAAATATAAAAAGAAGCATCTGGAGTTGATCAACCCTACTTTGGCGTGCCACATATTCTGCTTCCATCCAGAGTCGTAGTGGTATTTTGACAGCGAATGGCCGATGCAATCACTGTGGTGCTAGCCGATGAACAAGGCAGCGTCCTTAACCATCCGAAAGAGACTGGTGCCAATCAACCGAGCGTCTTCAACCTTTCCAAAGAGTCTGGTGCCAATCAACCGACCTGGTAGGGATGTGAGGGCCACTCTCCACCACACCGCTTCCGCTCAAGGGTGGAAGGATGAAGTGAACAATTTCGCATGTTCATTCGTAATTTGAAATGCGCCTCGCGTTTCGCTTCTTTCAGCATCGTGGTAGCATTTCATTTTCGATGCGATGTCTTATACAATGACTGGTTCAGCCAGCAGATGTGGTACTAATCAAAATTGTATCTCCCCAGTCGAGCGTGGTAGCAACCAATCGAGTTCGAAGGAATTGAACATCTGGGTAATCTGAGCGGTAATCGACGAGAAGTTCGATCTCTGGGACCATGCGCGTGTACGCCTCCTGCCACATCACCATCTCGTTCCATGAAAAGGATTTCAACATTTATAACGTTATGATAAGCTAGTTAATTGAGCCGATCTGTGTGAGAAATTGGTGAGACTTTAGAGTCTCAGTGCGGATTGGTGTTGTATGGTGGTGAGAATTCTGATCTGAACTATGCATGACAAGTGGAGCAGATTGTTTTGTAGGCATTTATGAAAAAGAGTCTATGTGCCGAAGGGTGAGGGGGATGCTGTAATTTGTGCCACGCACAATGATCCCTACCTTTGCATGGAGCTAAGCGGAGTTCCATAGATTATTTTGTTTGCTTTAAATCGCAGACAGAGCCTCCTATTGCGCCACATGCTCATTGCGTCCCACAGATCTATGGGAATAACACTGCCTCGATAACTCTTATATACTGAAGTGATTGTTATGAAACTGCCTTTTTTCGGAAATTCGCCGTCATTTTTTGGCTGCAAGTGGCGTACGTGATCCGAATCTTGTATGGAGTGTATCTTGCCAGGGCTCGATTCGCGTTCATCTGCTCTCTCAGGTAAAATCTACCGAAATCAAGTGGTAATCGGTCAAAAAGGCTTTTGTCAACCAGGGGGTGAGAGTGTAGAAGGAAGTGCAGATTTTCTGTGTGGTAGTAGGTTTCAGCCTTTCAAAGGAGCAAGAAACCGAGATTCGAATAGTGCCTTTGTGTAAGTGAGAGCTCCCAAACAGCACAACAAAACGCTGAATTTAATAGCCTCACGGTTGACAGAAATCCGGAGACAATGGCGACCGTCGCTGTGTTCCTTCATATGTGAAATTTTGACGAAGCAGTGGATTGTGATTGAGAACGACCTTCCCCCCTCCCCCTCTCTCACGTAACTTTCCTTACGACCCCCTACCCGTTATCAATAAGATCCCTCGGCACTGCTTCGGCAACTATTGACCTTAGAATTCAGTGACCGGGCGCCATGGTTATGTTTGCAGTTTTCGCTAAGTACTTCCTTAGTGTCGATCTTCCTTTTAGCCATCCTTTCCAACTATGGTCTCTTCACCAAGTCTTTGTGTTCGTGGATGTATGAAGTCGGTCTCAGTTGGAGCAGAGGAAATCGTTTGGGCTCTTGCCAAGGTTTGTCAATTCTTCTTTTAAATTCTAATTCGAAACCAGTTTTTGTTAAGGATGGAGTGGTTTATGCTCTTTCTCCAGACTATAATCTTTTCATCGAAAACAATTCCGGTTCGTGGTTGCAAAGGACGGACATTCTCAGAGAGGTTGTCTTTGATGTAGAAATATATCCCTATACTATTTTTTTTTATTTTGTTCACCCGCAACTCAACATTCTTAACTCCTTGCCTTATATTTCAGGTATTTGAATATCAGAAGCCTGCATTTTTGCGTGGGTTCTCCTCATTCCAAGGAACATGCGACGGTGTGTCGGGGTGGATGGAAGGTCCAAATGCAGTGAGCGGCCTCTTTGAAAAGTATTCATTTCAAAGTAAAGCGCTTACGCCGACGAAGTCGTTGGATAACTCTGACGTGATGTTCTAGACTGCCATCTCGTGAGTGGAACTGGATCGATTCCGAATGGCGGCTGGCAGACAAAGAGAAGTGTGAAGATGGCTGGTCTTACGCAGATTCCATCGATGGGCACTATGGTGCATCGAAGAAAAAGAAGGTACTAGGTTTGAGCCCTTTCATGCCATAACCTAAGGTTGAATTTAGAGCAAAGCACGACGACGTCGTTGGCAGCGACGTTGCCGATTTGAAGGCCGAGGACCTTGGATCGCCATCGAGGCGCCTTCAATTCGGTCGATCGACGTACAGAAGAAGAATGCCGATAGGGTGGGGATTTTATAGCTCTTCATGAATCATCCAGTACTATATCATTCATACAATAATTTATAGATTCTTGTTTGGGCGGTCACAGTGGACGGACAAGTTTTATTACGGCAAGGCGTCACAAAAGATCATCCTCAAGGAACAACATGGAAACATGTACGTCGCGTTTCGTCTGTGGTTACATTCGTTGACTGTGGAAGCGAACGCAGTGCCTTCTCTTAAGAAAGAAATCGAGCAGGGTGCTTTTAGATAATTGGAGATTTCGTTATTGACTTGATCTCCTGTGCATCTCCGACTTGTGTTTGGGCGGTCACAGTTGATGGTAGATTGCTGCGACGGGAATGCTATGATCAGACGGACATGGAATCTGTCGGTGAGTGTAGTTTCTCGCAGGTTGTTCTTACAGCAACAACCCCAGATTGATTTTGTTGGATAAAAGCGGTCGACAATGAAATTGTGGATGCTGGTTCAACCGAAAATGGAGAAAAGGAAAGAAAACCGTCGATGAAGCTTGACTTAATTTTGGTTGTTATTTGTTTATCGAGTGCTGACACCTATGGTACATACACCATGAAAAGCTGAGTTGAAATGAAATGGAGCCCCGGTAGCGTAACTGGTAGCGCACTTGCCCGGACAGCAAAAGGTGCGGGTTCGAGTGCCGTCTGGGGCGAAAATTTTCTTCAACACCCAGCATTCTTGTGAAACAGTCGATGAAGCCTTCTTCGAAGAACTCCCTCTGTTCCCGCTAGGAACGAGGAAGGGGCGAACGGACGAGTCGTGCGAACTTTCTTGTCGAAAACCATTATTACTGAAGAACTGCAAGTTATTTTCATTGTCAGGAAAAGACGTACAGCTCCCATACGTTACATTTCTGAACAGTCGAGACAAAAACCACGAACTTCTAGTCAAGAAACAGACAGAATTCCAGAGCGTTCCGCAGCATCAAAGTGAGGCAGTTGAACACGTTGACGATCGCCGTGGTACGTGTACTGCTTCAACATCCCTCGTATTCTCGCATCAGTAGACGTTAATCCTTCAGCGTTTCCAATATCAGTAACGAAAAATTGTTTTTCGGATCCAATAATGTACACGGACCGTTGTGGAACAGGAAAAAACGCCAAATAAATCAAGCAACACTAGTCTGCTCCATGTGAAAGTGTGGTATGACATCATATTACACGGTTGCCAACACATTAAGGGCTGAGTTCAAATAGTTCCTGTAGTCCCAAAACGACCGCACATGTCTACGCAGCCAATCACGCGATTTAGCAAGTGGGCGGATCAAACGAGTTGGCACATATCCAGTCCCTTTCCGGCTTACTCAAAGAATTTTTTTGTTCAGCAACACTTCTGATGTTCATGACTAGGGCTCACGCATCCTTTCACCACATTATTAGCAAAAGTATGGATTCCGCTGGGGTTGTTGCTTTAGGCCGATGTAATACTTTGCGATTCGAGCGAATCGAGCGAATCGCTAGCGATTGGAGCGATTCGAGCGAATTGCGCGATTTGAGAAGTATGACATCGACCTTAAACGCTCGCTCTGCTACTGACTTTTTGACTTATGCAAAAATATCAGTTTATTCAGAATGGTCAGAAGTGGTGTATTCTCCGTTGAGGAGCGTGTTTTCTTTTTGTGCTTCGGAGGACTTTGTATTTCTCCTCCCAGCAGACGATCCTCAACTCATCCTAATCGATGTGAAACGCCGTGAGTTTTTATCTGATCTCGACAGATGTCACCATATTTGCCATCTTGATCCATGTGTATTTCAGTGAGTTCGAAAACTAGTCTCTCCATTCCGAAAGCAATTCATATCACTGTTGACAGAGAAGGTAATTTGTACTACTGTGATGGTACAAGTATTGTACAGTTGGAGAAGTACTGCTTGGATTATGATAAGCCATGGGAAATAGATTTCCGATGTTCTGGGAGAATCTCTGATGGGAACTATGCACAATGTTGTTTCAAATGAACTCCGATCGTGTAATATTTATTATCCAATCCAATCATGGGATCTAAATTTTCCTCTGAATGCACTTGAATGAACTATTCTGTTCGCTTCTCCGATTACTAAAGTTCAGTGAGGTCAACATTCGATGCTCATACTGCAAAAGATGGAGACCTGTGGCTCCTCCACCTTCTTCACACTTCTGGGCGAGGCCGAATCGATAGTGTTTGCAAACTGAGCGGATAGATTCGAAAACGCTCCAACAGCACAGCTCGCACACTGTCGGCCGCGCCCAAATGTGTGAAGAAAGTAGGAGAGCAAGTTCTCACGGTCAAGAAAAGGGGAATGCGATCGGAGATACAGAGTTTCGGGAACTTATCCTTGGCCGGGTATTACTGCACACGGCTCTTGGAGTTCTAAACTTGGGAGGTAGAGACACTGCGGGGAAATGGAAATTGCTCACACTCTGGAGTGAGGGGATAGGACGAGAAGTAATGAAAAAGTAGGGTGGTACGGGTATGAATGGGAGGGAACTTGTCCAGGATCAGCGTGGGTGTTGACCTTCTCTAATGTGGACCAACCACTCAAGAAAGTCTAGGAGTTAGTGATCCGGAAGAGTTGTCAGGCTAAGGCATGGGCGAAGCGAAGGTGGCAGTTACGGTCCTCGCGCCCCAAAGGGATGTAATTGCGAAGAATCGAACCATTTGCCCAGCGGAAGAATTTAAGGCAAGGCCATGAACCTATCACTGTTATCTCGTCCTCATTTAGAAAAAAAAAAACTGACGGAGACCTGTTCAATAGGGCGTGCTGTCTTAAAGTTTGCACGAAATAATCGCAGCTACCACAAACTGAGGAACCATGGTGCGATTAGGACTCCTCCTGTTCTTGAGGAACCATTACCATTCCTCAGCTGATGCTGAAAAGTTGCAGGATTTCGTGTATCGGAGTTCACCCTCAGAAAGGTGCGCACTTGTGTGCTGTGAAAAGGGGTTTTTCACTGCGTTCAGATGCGCACCTCTGTGTGCACTTGCCAGTTGATGGTGTTGATGGAAATGTGCAATCAACAACATGAATGCGGGTTTTTAAAGCGAATTATCAGTCTTTAAATTTATTTTTACAGTTCCCATTTTACAAGCTTTTTTCTCCAAAAAGGTTAAACAGAGCCAGGAATGTAGCAAAACCAAATACATTTGAAATAAAAGGAACATTACTTACAAAGGAGGGTCTTTCATGTCATGGAGCACTTTTTCAAAATAGTTTCTTGCATGTTGTATGAGAGGAATATAAAACTATAGTTCGGTTTTCCTGAACGCTCTGGGAACCTCAAAGCAGTGGTGAAGAAATAGTCCAAAGTATCCCACGTGGTGACAAATTTTTCCATTCTATGATGGAGCCTCTGAATTGTCACCAAATTACGACATGACATGATAATCGACGCTAGTGCCATCTGGACACTGTTTGGAGGTGCCATCATAAATTGCAAAAATTAGTCATCACGAAGGATCGAACTTGGGACCATCTCATCTCCACTATTCTAACCTTCCTGGAAGTTTTCAGGAAAAACGAACCATAGTTCTGTGTTCCTTGAATGAGTCTCTACAAAGCGTAGGAAACCATTTTGGAAAAGCGCTTCATGTCCTGAAAGACCTCCCTTGTTAGTTACCCTTCCTTTATTTTGTAGGGGAAATTTCCAAAGGAACCAAAATATGTCATGCTCTTTTCCATTGAGTCGGAGAAGTCTCATCGATTCTTCAATGACCACTGTCACACATTGCATCGCTTATCCTTACTTGACCCCAATAGTAGCTTTGTTCGTCTGAAAATATGTGTCTACCCTGTGAAGAGCTTATCTGAAAAGAAATGAGGTAATTACAGTCATACGAGGAAATTGGATTTTTCTGAGATACAAAAAAGTGCTAAATGTACCTGTAAAATACCAATGATCATTCCAAAAAGGCCAATAGCAGACGCAAATATTTCTATGACTAGAATCCTTACAAACAACGATGAATTTGCGGCGTCAGCAAGAGCAGCACCGGAGCCAACGATGCCTGTTGTTATGTTGCTTTATGAAGGAAGAGCCAGCGGATAGAATCTCTTTAAAAAGGGGATGTGGTTCACCAGGACAGAGAGCGACTTTTCCGCTCCGCGCACGAAACTCTTGAGCAGGGGTGGAGCTGGGGTCCCACAACGGAAAACGTTCCACGCGCGAAAAGCGGAAAAGTCGCTTTCTGTTCAGTGAATAACACCCTTAAAAGGTGAGCGGCGCGGTGTATGTATACATACCAACAGCCAAACCACACACCAGATTGCTGAAGCCGACTGTCAGACCACCTCCGAATATCATATAACCGGATGCAATGTTTCTAGCAAGAATGGCCACTTGGTCAGGCTGTGATAGGTCAAGTTTCTCACGTTCGAAGTCCTGAAATCCACTGAAAACTGAGATTTCGTGGAATTTTCGTGTACTAGAACCATTCCTAGCAAGACCTATTATAAAAACTTCGCATCATTCAAATATGGATGGCCGAAGCTCTGTGAGATTTTCACCCTGAATTGATGGCAAATATCCCTCAGGGCTCAGTCCTCAACATTTGGAGTGATCCTTCCGTCATCGCGTCGCTTAGGGTCAGGTCATACTTTGCAGTTGGAGGGTGGAGTAGATACGATCACAGAATCGCACGATCGGGCCCCCAGACAATACCTAACCATTTGGGCGCGGCCGCGGTGATCGCGTGAGTTGTAGTGCGAGCGGTATACGGTAGCGGTAAGCGCCGCAGCTGTATTGGTCCAGATGAATGCGCCCCATTTCGATTCGCGCGCCAAACGAACTCGACCGCGATGGCCGCGGCCGCACCCCTTAGGTATTGTCTGGGGGCCGCACGATCGATAAGCATCTGGATCGCACTCGAAGTGCAAAGTATGACCCCACCCTCAGGGGTCACGATTTTACAATCCGTGAAGTACAGAATATATAAGTCGCCTCGCCATGGTAAATATGAGCACACCGATATTCCGGGGGGGGGGGCAGAGGGTAGAGCAAGACGATTATAAGGAACGATCGTCGTAAGGAAAACGAATTGATCGTGTTAGGAGATGCATCATGCAGTGTTAAAAGAGCGGATGCCAACTGCTCAATCGTACAATGCAACTTACTCCAATCTTTGAATTGAAGACGAAAGCCATAATGATACCAAAGATAGCGACTGCTTCACAAAATATGATGGAGACTAAGTTCTTTGTACGAATTCTAGGAGTCTTCACTCCACCACCAAAAATTGATGTACCAGTAGTGAAAATTCCCCTGAAACCAATCTATAAGATCAATCGCAATCGCGCGAGGGGCCTTGTCAATCGCGCGATGATGATCGCGCGATTGCAATCGCTTGTCCGTCGCCGAGTATGACGTCGGTCTAACATATGGCATTAAAACGCATGAGAATCTGACCCTGCGTTAAAGCCTTTGATAGATGTCAGACATCGCGACCAATCACTAGCGAATCGCGCAGTTCGCCAGCATCCGATCGCAATGTCTGATATCTGCCCTGCACGGACCGAATCAGGTGTAAAACAAACTAAAGTTTTTTATACGATGCTTACCACCCAGCTCCAAGCACAGACAACGAAAGAGAGAATCCTATTCCCAAGCCGGCCCACATGTTTGGCGAAGTATTGGTTAAGAGCCATCCAATATCGTATTTGTGGCCCTGACCAGTTAGCATGTAGTACATTCCTGAAACCTTTCCCCTTGCTATCTTTTGAGAAATCCTCATCGACTGAAATTGCAATTTTTGCGAGAGAAAACTATTTCTATCCAATTTCCTTCATATTGTGATTCTGAGAAAAATGCCCTTGTAAAAACCCGACGTGGTATCATGACTTCACTATAACCTCGAAAAAAATCAGCTAATAATCTCACCAATTGCGAGGAAAACTGTTGCGGAAATCAGGGCAACGACTCCTGTTGTTTTCAGCATTGGTCTAGTGAACATACTAAATCAAAACGTCTCAAGTTTTAAAGAAACGACAAGAAGCAAGAAAGGAAACAGTCATGGAGTACCGATTGACACAACTCTTGAGTACATATTTTCCCATGAAAATTAGGGGTGCTATCTTAGTTGAGGGGGGCCACGCAGCGGCGCGGCGCTCTGTTCGTTTGCTCCTCCAGGCTTAGGCCAATGTCAGACTTCGCAAATCGCGCGATTCGCTAGCGAATCGCTAGTAGCGAATCGCGCGATTCGCAAAGTCTGACATCGGCCATGGTTCCCGATGGCGTGTATTTCGAAACTGCCACGTGATAGTAATAGTAAGTGAATAGCGCTCTAGTGTGGCAGCGGACACTTGTGCTTATACGGTGGAATCGTCGCCCTCTGAAAAAAAAAAACGATGATTCAGCGAAGACGTTAGGTCTTTGAAATGAAAGTTCCACCAAACCTCGTAAGGCACAAGAAATTCGACAGACTTACAACTAGTAGTAGTAATGCCACTGGGACTAAGCTTCGGAGGAGGAGACGAACAGAGCGCCGCGCCGCCTCCCCTCAACTAAGATAGCATCAAATTACGGTCTAGCTTGCTTTAAGTACAGTCCTTATCCCAAAGTCAGGATGGGCTTGTAAGTGACGTGCCTCCGTCGCTCTTGGTAGAAGCTGCGTGAATGAGCTGCTTCCAACACACATTGCGGGATATCAGTGAAGAATGCTAGCAACGACTTATCCACGCAACTTCTATCAATAGCGGCAGCAGCCACGTCACTTCCACTCACACGCCCACCCTAACTTTGGGATATGAACCGTAAACGTCTATGTATACACATTTTATTTCGGAAGACGGGAAGAGTGTCGAGGGCAGACCACAACAAGAAGCCTTCTTCAGCATTATCAAAGGGCTACCGTAACCCAAAAATTGCGTAACTTGGCGTGTTGCGGTGTCGTGCTTAGGGCGATGTCAGACTTTGCGATTCGAGCGATTCGCTAGCGAATCGCT
>KZ344986.1:969611-984984 GCA_002352805.1 Teladorsagia circumcincta
GTGAGGTACTGTGCAAAATCATTGAACATGCAACAAATAGAAGCAACAGCGATGTTTTATTGCGAATAGCAATCACAGGAGTTGGAGTAGGTCGAAATATTGGTTGATATTTACAGAAATTCTCGATGTTTCAGCTTCTATCCTTCAGTAATTAAATCCGAGTTTCTAGTGAAATCCTTGAAGCTACAGTTCCAGCAGAGTTTTAACCTTCGATGCTGATGATGTGAAACGATACGCGAGCCTCAGCCAAGAACATATGAAGTGTCACTGAACAAAAATCTCATCTTGAAAGGTCGCTAGAAAAGGAGCTGACCGGCTCTGAAGTCGGCGTGGTTGTGAATCGGCTGCAATCCCTCGGCCACGGCACGACCACGCCCCCTTCGAGGCCGGTGAGCTTCCTTTCTAGGTTTCGCCACACTTCCTATGTTCTTAAATAAGGCGAGCGTCTCGTTCCCCATCATGAGTATCGAAGGCAAAAACCCTGATGGGACTCTTGCTTCGATGCGTCTGGTTTTGCAGTGGATACATTTTATAGCACTGATTTGTGAACGCATTTCTAATGATTTTTCCTCGAAGTGGATATTTATAGACGCCTGAAGGAAGCAAACGAATGTACTTGCGTCCCAACACAATAAGGGAAACAATTGGCCAGCAGGACAGAATCGTCATTCAAATTCATCATGGTAATTTAGATTTTAAGTTCTGGAACATAGTCCCTTTCAGTGTCCGATGGTTCGGTTTTCTTCGTGAATAGTGTCACTAACCAAGCAAACCTGGCAACTGATATGGCTCCAATCAGTCGGATGCGTTATATTATGGTGCTTCGTCCAGTCAGTTAGCCAAAAAAAAGCGATGGATAAAATATTAGATTGGTCCACAAGTCTTGTAACAAACTGACCAAATTAATTTGAATATTTTTATTAGCTTTCAGTTCCATTCATCCAGCATAATACACATTATCAATGCCTACAACCTATTGCTAGAAGCTGTCCGATGCCTCTCTTGTGGAACTTCGCTGGGTGCTGATCCAAAAAAAGACTGGATGTCAATTTTGGCATCATGATGGTTGGAATGTTTTTCTCTAGAAAGTGGTCTCGAGAGAGAGACACCTGGTAGCACGAGGTCAGGGCTATAAGGCGGATATGGAAACTTTCCATCCGGAAGTTCAAAAATTCCTTGGATTTTTTTAGCAGTGGGCGGTTCAATCGTGCCGTAAAAAAAGTGAACCTAGTCTTGCACTTCTTTCGCATTGAAAGCGTCGCAATTCAGCTGTGGATGGTTGATTCCGCATTGACTGCGACATCTGCATGTAGGAGCATCCAGACCTCGTATTCTCTTGTATTCCACCGAAAATCATGGAAAGCCCGGCTTGGACAAGGTTGAACTTTAGTAGGCAGAACTCCCAGAGGGTTTGGGGTAGATTATCGCCGCTTATTTATTTGTTGCACAATGTACCCTCTCCTATTCTTCGGCAAATGTGATGAATGGTCAATCGAAGAAATCATAGTAAATCGACTTGAACATGACGATTAGATCGTGTTTGGAGTTGATTCAAGCTCAAGGCATGTGGGATCCGAGCTCTGTGTTTCTGGATCTTCAAAAGTCTTTGGAAATGCCTCAGTGCTGTCTCCTTGTCGCATCAGGATTGCTCTGGTAAGTGATCGATAGTCCACCCAGATCCCTTTTCAACAGCGCCAGGTAGAGCACCGTAAGTGCCAGTCACCGGGTGGTTGGAGTGTGAATCATCTTCAGGTAAAAAAGACAAACCTGAGCAGATTGAAGCGCCGGTGCACCATGAATTGGGAAAGCTTGTCTACATCCGTCTTCTGGTCAATCCTCAATGTATTTTGAACTGAGGAAGGTCAAAAGCGGCACTCGTGAAAACGAAGGGCATGAAGAGCTTTTTACAAAATCCGTGTTATAGCCTTAGCAAGTAGCGAGGCAGTGAGTTGATCGGTTGGCTGAAATTGCAAAAGTGGGTGCTACCTCAACAAGTTGGTTATTGCGGAAATTTCGGAGATTTCAGAAGAAAGTTTAGCATTCAGTGTAATTTGTTGCAAGACTTATGGACCAACCTAATGATATAAAATTTCGGAATACTAAATTTCATAGCGCCTACATTTTCGAGAAATTTGTTGCCACGGCAAAACTTCCAGAATATTCCACGCTGGAATTCCACATTATCATATAGTTACCTTGGACCTGACAGCTTTTCACGCCTAGACATAAAGCAACAGTCCCAGTAGAGTTCTAAACATTCGATGCTAATGGGCTAGGGAGAAGCAGTAGTCCTAGTCAAGAAAACATAGGGACGCTGACCCAAGAATTCAGCTTAGAAAGCCGCAAAAAGGCAGGAAGACGCCGTTGACGGGGTGTAATCGAAGAGAATCGGTTACGCCCACTTCCCAACCATGAATGGCTGCGGTTCCTTGCGCGATTGCTAATCAATATTCCGCATTCCGGAATTAATGCTGCGTCTTTTTGATTGGTTTTACTTGCTTATCTCATTTGATTGTTGTATTTCTTTTTTTTTGTACTGATGCAGATGTCTCTGACCGTGTTAGTGCAAATGCGGTTGCGGCCGCATTTTTTGCAGGCACGAGCCAGCAGCATGCCGGCGAAGAAGCTATTTCAGAACTCGTTCACCAGGTGAAACCTTTTTAAAGGCTTCGCTGACGGCGTTCTTTGTTTTCTTTTTCTTTCGTCATCAGTCAATTCCCCACCAGAACTTCATTACCGACCGCTTTACCACTCAAATTCGATCTGGGACTGTTGCTTTAACACATTGCGTACCGCCGTTGTGCCAGTGTTCCCAACCCTTTCTGTGTTCACTTAAATCAAATCATCATGAATTTGTGAAAAATCTTGTCGATGAGGACACGATATGTCCTGCAGGTCTAAAAATGTGTGAAATCAGTTCAGGAATATTGAAAACTGCCAACTAAATTGAATAAAAGGGTGCTCTTACGTGTACAATCGTGCGCCACATGGTGGCGCACGCGGTACGCAATGTGTTAAGATCCGGCAACTCGCCAACTTTAAGCGCCATCAACATTCTGTGTGTTGCATCTCTGGAGGATCCCCGCCAGCGTACCATACTGCCGTTCTCGAGGACGCCTTAGCTGCTAGGATCACGCTTTCGGGGACCCTAACCCCGCCCCGAAAAAGGATGCATACTTTACGGCCCGCGGCGGCCTAGCGCGTGCTCCGTACTCCTTTTAGCTCAAAATGGGCTCGTAACGACGATTCTATCCCATCTCACGTTTTCCCACCTTCTGGCGCATACTCTCTCGTTTTTCACTGTTCTCTGAAATAGCTTAGCTCGTGTTTCCCTCTCGCATTGCAGTTTCCTAATTCCGGTTGCACACACACATTACACACGCACAGACGTGCTTAGCTCCTCACCATGAATAGGAAGATTCGCCCTGTGTACAGTAGCGATGGGCCACAAAATATGTGGTCGAAGTGCTCTCTTTTTTTCTATTTTTTTTTGATTTCAGGTTCGTAAATATGTGCGTTCTGGTATAACCGTGCCATTAATTACCACGGGCGTTTTGAGCGATGTGGACATGCTTCTGGAAGCATTCAAAGAGAAGCACTCAGTTCGGTAAGTTGCGCTGAAAGTGGTGCTAGAGTTCAGCCAAGTGAGTGAGTAGGTGTAGCTGTTGGTTGTCCCCTTCAAAAGTTTCCACTCAAAATTCTACCGAAATTAGCTATCATTCCTCGGCAAAATATCACTACCGCTCTGCAGCAGAGGCATTTCTTGAAGGCTGGACCCTAGGAAGCGCTTCATTTCCTGAATGACCTCCCCAGGTCATATAATTGGGTTACCATAAACAGCAGTGTAAAAATAGCCTAGATAGAAGGTTCAGTTCTAGTCGTATGGACCGAGTCCTTGCAATTTTCCAGGTTTTCGTGCGAACTGTTTTGTAATTATGAATCCTTCCTCCCACGTCAAGTCTTTATAACATCAACAGAGTGTTGTGTTTCTCATCACTTTTTTCAGGCTGGTGAAATTTCATGAAGTCGCCATTGATTTTGAGCTATTCAATATCTACGCTGGTCGATTAAACATCCCAGACCTTTTGGAGGTCCAGAATTTTTGCTATATAAAATGAATTTCAATGTGTTTAGTCTGTTAACTTTCAGTTTGAAGAATGTTTCTTGAGAGCGGCTTTTGACTATGCAAGACCTACGAAAGAGTCTAAAATTGGAGAAATTGTAGAGAGAAGCTTAACCGTAAGTTTTTTGTTACTTTCGGCTTCTCGGTCAACAATGTGTTTGACTTTCTGTTGCCTTGCGTGTAGCAAAAACTTACAAAAGTATGCTTTGGGTAGGAGTGCTCGTAAGAGGCTGCTAGAATGTCAGGGCCCGGATAGCTCGTTAAAGCAGCAGCCTCAGCGGGGTCTAAAAACTCGATGCTAATGGTGTGGGACGATGCGCTAGCCCTAGCCAAGCACATATGAATAGAAGCTGACCAAAAAACTCACCTTCAAATGCCGCGGAGAGAATCACTGGCGACGGAGGAGGGGCGTACAGTTCCTGTACGCACCTCCTCTTCGAAGTCGTGGAGAGTGCGAGGTTGGATGCGCTGGCATTTGCGGTTGTTTCGGGACACCGAGCCTATTTTAGGTCGATCCTTCAAAGCAACTTACTTGGTGCCTTGCGGCTACTTGGCCTTGCGGCTACCTGGCCTTGCGGCTAGCAGGCCTTGCGGAAGGAGTGTGGTTTTTCTCGGGTTGCTCGCTGTCACCTAACGACGCATTGCGCCCCAATGACAATTGCTGGCAAATAGCAAGGCACTGCAAACTGCTTGTCAGCAATCGCCAGACACGTCTGCGTTTTGTGATGACCGTTGGGCCATAGCGATTATCCACTGGATCCCTAGGGATGTCAAACGAACCCTTGGACGACCCCCGGCCCGATGGTCAGGCATTTTCGGAGGCTCTGACTGAAGGGATGAAGACTACGCATCCCTCGAGCGAGGAGGATCCAGTGGACTACTTGCAGCGACAGGGACGAATAGAGGCGCTGCTGCTCTCGCTCAAGCAAATTGATGATCAAGGGAACGGCAGGTGATACAGCTGATACGCTTGGCATAGACACGAACTCTCAAAAAGTATTTACATTCATCATTGCAGGCTTTTCCTGAGGTAGCGAGGCCGCTGTCAGACTTAGCGGCTACCCACCCATTATCCACTCGCTAGCGAATCGCTGGGTACGAGCGACGCATCAGCGATTGCAACGATCGCCAGTTGTTCGAAAGATGTAGTAGCGACTCTAAAGTGTTTGGAAGTGGCGGCTGAAGGTCTAGACTCCCGTCGTGGGAGATTTAGACCCCCACCTTCAGTGTCGAGTCGGTGGCACATCTTTTGAACTGCTGATACATCGTTCGAACCACTGGGCGCGTCGTTCGTACCGCTTCGCGAGCGAATCGCTGGATTTGCAAATTCTGACATCGGCCTGAGCGAGAAACTCAGTTCGGGTTTGACTTCAAAAAACTTGTAGTCAGAGGATGACTTATCTGTCCCTGAGCTTCTTGGACAAAACTCCAGATCTGCCCTGATTCCATATTATGGGGCAAAAACACTGCTTTTTTCTCATCGTGACTCCGCAATTCATTGTCTAGGCCAGACACGCTTCAAAACAGCACCAGGATTCTGAGATAAGATCAAGTGCATGGAATATTGAGAAGAGGGAATAATTGAAACTGAAAGACCTACGTCCAGTATTAATGCTTTTATCATTTCTCGCAATCATGATGCAATTATAGGAGCGAATTTTTGGAATTTACGCCACCTATGTACTGTATTATGCACAACCCACCGACTATGCCTCCAAGGTACATCCTATCCAGAGTTTTTGCATCTGTGAGCTTTACCGTAAGCGTATTCAGATTCTTGTGACTCCACTCGATCTTATCGAATTGAAACACTTTGTCACTGATGTGCTTCTACCCGGACGTCATTTGGACACCATTGGCTGCATCTATAAACTTCTGACGGACGACGCATTTAGCGTTGGTGCATTCAAAAAATGTGTAAGTACAGCTCCTGAGCGAGTCCTTAATTGTAGAGGCAAAACATTTGCTGAATTGTTTGTTTAGTACGATCCTACATGCCACCGTGGGTATACCATGCCATTTTGTCCAGATGACGTAGTTGATGAAGATGAAAGGCATGTCCCTCTAGAGGCTACCGATTACATCATGGAACATCCGGTCTTGAAGGTCTAATATTGTTACGAGTTTCCTCAGTCTGCTCTGATGGTGTATAAATTTCATGTGTTTTAGACCATGGCACATGTGCAGAGGGAGATGGAACTCAAACAAAGTCAGGTTTCGAATCGTCCTATTGCGGCCGAAGTAGAAGATAATTTTTTGACCCGGCTGAACAAGTGAGTTTTTTTTATTCGATTTGACTTTTGAGGCATTTTCTATACTCTATATTTTTTAGAATATATACATCACTGAGATGTGAAATTGATAAAGTTGGAGTAGTCGACGCTGAAGAAGCTGATCCGGTGAGCATTCGAAGTTTACGTCAACAAATGTCACCTGAGAGGATAGGAGGAGAAATGGACAGATATTCATTTGCTTAGTGCTCTTTGAACCTTCGTGTGATGTGCCATGCATACGGCTTTCTTCCAAGATCTGAGAGGCATGTGAATACGTGTTTGGCTTCTGCTACACAAATACCCGAACGAATCTCGCCCAAGCCAACCAAACCTTCCATCACTTCATTTGTATCGGTTTATTGGCAGACTCGTTTGGAGAGCTATAAATATTGACTCGTAAATCAGCTAGACTTGCAAATCATTGTATGAGGCATATCGCATTCAAATGCCATATGATTCATGAGGGAAGAAGAATGCGTGGCACATCCCTGAAGGGGATTGACACGTTGGAGACCGCACATGACCACTTGCTGCATGGGATTTTAGTAAAATTTTAATGGTTCTCGTCAAGCAAACTGAAAAACACCTACCACATGGTTCAGGAGAAACCTTATTGAATGAAATTGAAAGAAAAACAAAAAGAAAAACTTGAAACTTGTTCCCAAATTTGGGGATTGTAAGGTCCCATTGGGCTGCATGAGCTCCAAAGTGGTAAATGAAGCCGAGCTTCATTCTTTATTTTGTTCCTTGATTGGCTTGGACAAGCTCTTCTTCACAAGCTCTTACAGCGATGTAACCGTTCTCGCTACTGGATCATTTCATCTCTTTGGAAGAGCAAAGTGCCAGTGATAGTTGGCTCGCTCATCCGGTGTTACACAGGATTATCTATTCGAATCCTTCGTCGTTCCAAGTTTGCTTGACAGAACTCGGCATTGCTACATTTTGAATGCTGTCCCATACTTGAATGGAGTTGTATACGTAGTACAAATAAAATGCTAAAGGTCAGTAGCGATATGGCAGAGCGCTGCACTCCTGCATCACTACCCAATCTTTGATTTCCCACATACGAACAGAAAAGATCAGTCGTCTCTGAGAATACCATAGATTTCCACAGTTTTCTAGGGCGGCTCAAGAGATGGAAATGACGTAAATGATGAAACCGCTAATGGAGAGCCTGCGCAAGTGCTAAATCGGTCGTCGATAAAGGACAAGGCTTATGGTTCTACGATACAGTATGCGAGGAATCGACGGTACGCAGATCCGAAAATGCACGGTTGGAATCATTTTCTAGAGCCCAAGCATCGTACTCTGATATATTTTTCGAAGTGCGACTTTATTTCATGTTTTTAGAAAACTTTCCTAATGTTGGAAATGATGATGAGGAAGTTGAAAGAGGGATGACCACAGATGAACAGCCGGCCATTGACGTACCACTGCCTCCAAAAAGAAAAAGGAAACCCAAACCAAAGCCGTACGCTGATTTCAACTTACTCGTTTTCCGTTTACATTCACTGGTACTGGGTCCAATATTTTTTAAGGTCAACTGCTGAACCTCCTCCTACAATTGATGGTACTGCTGCTGATAGTCCAACTGAAGTTTGTTCATTATAATGGCTTTGTTGTTACCAGGAATGAGTAGAATTTGGCAGTCGTTCTGCTATCACTTGATCCGATCACAAAAAACATGAAGAAATAGTTGTATGGCGTTTAGCTTTCACATCTTTCCTTTTCCCCCTATTTCCAACTCATTCCTGGTGGTAATCATTTGGTTTGTCCCCCTATTTCCAACTCATTCCTGGTGGTAATCATTTGGTTTGTATGAATTTATTTATTTCTAAATTCTTCAGAATGCCTCGTCGTCCAAACAACGTCAAAAAGTGAAAGCGCCCAAGCGTACTAAAGGTAAATTATTATTTCACCCAATTCATTTTACACGCGTATCATTAACGAATAATAATGAAGCGGTCGCAGTCAAGGAATTGAATCAATTGAAAACTCTCAAACTGTAGGTGCAGCAAAAGTACTCCCAGAAAGTGAAAAGCCAATGAGCTCAAATCCTCCCGCCGTCGAAAACGCTGCTACGGAAGCGGTCAGGTAGGTTCATAGCTTGAATAAATTTTCACATTCATTTTGACTTTCTATTCTGTTTGTTAAGTGCCGTTTTACCGCCACAAGTTGCGTAATAAGATTTCACGAGAATGCTGGGTTATTATCGATTAGTTAGCTATTGTTATGAATTGTCATAGACTTTCATCGAAGGGTGGTAGAGGTGTATTGATAAGTGGCGCTGTTTACCATCGGCACGTTCCGATTGAATTCTGCCTTGCTCGTAGAATGGGAGAATTTTGACACTGACTGTGCATAGGCAGCCTTTCTCTTTATGTGGGACAAAACGTCACTGCGATTCTGAATGGAAGTGGAGCACGTGGCGCATCCCAAAAAGAAAGTGATCGATACAGAATGCTTTTTGGTTTCATCGTCTATAGATATTTTCCATTCCGATTGGACGACTGGGGGCCAGGTGGTGGTGGGGGGAAAGCCATTTAGCGTCGATTAACCTACTGGTTGACGCCCAATTATGTTTTGTTCCAGATTGCGCTCTTACACGAAAGTGTAGAAATGTGGGTAACGATCTATGAGAAGTGAGGAAATGATGATGTTTTGTAAACTTACGGATTACCATTGTGATTCTTATAGTTCAACTTCTCCATTTTTCATTTACTACTTTAGAACAGAACCGACTTCATTAAGAAAACCAGCTCGACCACCTGTGGACGCCGAGTTTGAAGGTAGGTGAGATACTCCATAAGCGTGCCGAATTTCTCAGTGCAGTAACCATAGTAAATTTTTTACAAACGAAAATTTTGGATAAGGGATACCATGGCTTGCAGTTACAATTGATGGGTTGGGGCTTGACTTGAGGTCAGGGTCAACTGCCCGCTGCGCAAAGATCAACGAGAGAGTCGTATTTGGCCAATAGAAGGAGGGGTGTAAGCTCAAGCTAAAATCCAAAATATGAAGGTACCAAGGCATAAGTTCAAAGGTAGACAGACTTCCAGCTACCATTGCGACTACTGACTCCAGACAACTGAGTGGCATATCCTAGAGCAGATAAATTCTGATCTTGTAGATTTTAATGGTTTTTTTACCGCTTCTCATTATACAAATTTTAAAAGAAGTTACGGCCTTCCGAGCTGAGTCTTATCCTCTAGCTCGAGGCGGATACCATTCTCTTGAGTTATCCGGTTTTCTCGTTGGTTTAGGCCTCTAACTTTGATTGTTCGCAATTCACGATGTGTAATATTTTTTATTTTACGCAATTGTGAGCGCAATTTTGATACCACGTTTGTACTAGGCGAAATAGCAGCAAGCTCACTTTTTACCTAAAAGGTTTTTCAATTCGTTTCGATCCCTCCCCATTCCCTTATGGCAGGTGATATAGACATAGTTTGCATTTAATTTCATTTTTTCAGCTGAAATGAAACAAATCGAAAAGTTACTGGACGATAGCCAGAGCAAGCGAGCCAAGGAACTTCTCGGTTGACTTTTGTGTAGTATTTTTACGCGTACGTTATATGATCTACATGTATTATTGTTCTGACGTTCGTTCTGATGTTTTCTTCTGCTAAGATAAGTGGTCACGACGGCAGGGAGGCTTGATGACGTCAATGTACGTCATTTCTGTATTAGACCGCTCAGCGCGTCGGGGGAGGCGGGGGGAGGCGTGGTTGCTCTAATAGTTGCCGGATTGGTAATATTCGGAGTTCAATATGAGGTAGCTTTTGTTCACCAAACCTGCTCTTTCTGGGGAGTCGTATTATGATGGAGGACTATAAGGACGTCAACAACCAAATTCCCTCTAGTTTTGTAATTATAGGTACAAAAAGCGTGCTTTCCAGCGCCATCAGTACAAGCTTGCACAAAACCTACCCCGGGTGCCGGCGTGCGCCACCATGTGGCGCACGCGCGAGAGGCGGTAGAAAAACCGGCCGGCACACAGGCTCGCTCACGCAAAAAGCTCGCCGTCCGTTATGGGTTAATGCCGTTCCACCAATGATGTTCGTTGACGTCATCAGAGCCGCACCGCCTTCTAGCCATCGTGACCGCTGCCTTTATGAGTGATTGTGATTGATTTACGATAAGAAATATAATTTCTTATAGATATCGGTTTCAAAATTTCACTGGACAACTTTTATTTGGGTTTCGTCTTCTAAGCAGGGTGAACAGTCGAGGAAATAGTAACGGAATACGCCATCCCTTCCTTCCCTCCCCACCCCCTCCCCTCTCCCCATCCCTCTTACGGTGGGACGGATATTTGGTAAGACTCCCTAGAATGATCGATGTTGCAACAATCTCTTGTCGAGGGCTTTTGACGACATTAACCTATGCCACTGCCAGCTCCATCCTCAAATTTTCATCTTCGAGTGGGTGAGGGAGAGGGGACTGTGTGCGTGCTGAAACAGCAAATGTACTCTTTCCCTTCCCTGTTCCATCTGTTTAATTTTTTCTCATCCCATATTTCACCTGCGCCGTCTCGATCTAGTCCCTTTCTACGAATATCAATAGTACCAAGCATAACACTCTTTCCAGCCTGCAACGGTCAAAGCATCCTCGGCATTGGTTCACTCTTCCTCTCTGTGTCAAAAATTGTGGTAACTGTTGAGTGGTCATCTCCGAATCCAACACTTCCTTTCAAGGTGGATTTCAAGACTATCGCACGCAATACGACCCTCTGCCAAGGATTTCCTCGACCGTTGTTCACCAGGGTGAACAACGGTCGAGGAAATCCTTGGCAGAGGGTCGTATTAGCTCCAAAGTGAGGTGAGGGGGGTTGTGAGCGCAAGGACTAACAAGGTTCGCAGCGGTGCTGCTGCCACTCACTCGCTGTTCCAACACTAATTTTACACTGACTTTTAACTGACTAGTGCTCTAGTGTGGCAGCGGACCCTTGCGCTTATACGGTGGAACCGTCGGCCTCTGAAGACGACGATTCAGTCGAAACGTTTGACCTTCAAAATAAATGTTCCACCAAACAACCTCGTAAGGCACAAGAAAACTAACGGACTAATTGGTGAAAATCCAGTTGGGGGGGGCCACTCCATTGTGCTTTCCAAAACTCAAGATAGGAATGAGAGCGCTAGCGACACGTAATCGATCATTTAAATGAACTTCTGATAAGTACTGGTGTAGTGTGGGAGTAATCCAGAGGTGCTTTCACAGTTTAGCCGGCTATGGTCTAAAAAAAACGGTCCTGATCCAAGGAAATAGATAGTTTTGCTTCGGTCTAAGAGTGGAGGGGCTCCAGGGTGTATAAAAAGGTGCACAAAATTGGGCAGGGTTTTGGTAGGAAGTGCGGAATTTAGGACACTAACCGGTCCTTATCAAAAGTACGCTTAAAATGAGTACTCCAAATACTATCTTATCCTTAGTCTTAGATAGCTCAAAGGAGTGTTCTCTAGGACTAAGGATAAGATACTAAGGAGTGGCCCCCTCCAACTGGATTTTCACCGACTAATTTTACAAGTTTTGTAGTTGTCAAATGGAAAGTTCTTGTAGCCTTGCAAGTAGTGATCAGTATGATGCCATAGGAAGGAGGCGCGCCTTGCGGAAGGTTCGTAGGTAATCCAAATACAGGATATCCACTTTAAATCATCTTCACGCTTTAAGAACCTTTGTAGGAGCAGGAATTCAGTAGACAGTTTGAGACGGGAGATTTTCAGCTTTCACGACATCATCACATCCTGCAGCCGCGAATACAATCATCGGATCAGGGTTGGAAAGGAAGCGTCATAGATGAAGGAATGACCAGACTGTATTATGGCCATGAGAATTGTTCTAATTAATCAAGATTAGAAACACCTTTTGGTTTGCACAAGCAAGTTGTCGTGTAAACAGTGCAACCTCCAACTGACTCCGTGTTGGGTCAGTGCATGGCGCATACCAGAACAGAATGGATCCGCGCCAATCGTATCACTTGCTATACAATCCTCCAAGATGGTGTATCCTAGAAGCAATTCAAGGTTCTGAAGAAGTTGCTCACATCGGTGGAGGAGGAATAAGGTTTTCGATCGGATCCTCGGAGGATACTCGAAGCAGATTTCTTGCGAAACGGTGGGCTTTCGAAAGAGGAACAGAAGCTTTCAGAAAGACTAAACCTACTTCTCTACAGTGGTTTTCTCAGATGTTTGAAAAATTGCCACTAAAGAAAACTATTGACTTCCAAAGGAATAAATTTCGCATGTTAATTTCATTGTCCTCGACAGATCCTCGACGTCTCCAACTCGCGGGGTGAAACGTTTTTGACTGCCTTCACTGAGATGGTTGTAATCGAAAAAGTAAAGTAATAGTCCGTCAAATACGGGGTAGATCTGGCGAGAAGCTGCGTAAAATGGGGTTTGAGATTGAACCGGAGGGTCGTACCGTAACCTCCATTAAGGCAATAAGGGTCGCAGAAACGCGCATATTTCCTCGACACCATTTTTCACCTTGGTGTGTAGATAATTTGTTGGCCGTCGAAAATGAAAGTCGACGTGTCAAGTAGCCAGACAGTGAAAAAGAAATCAAGATTCTCCCAAAAAGTGCTGAGTTAAAACGTGCGGGGTAGTCATGTGTTCACATGGGGTACCCGACTTGAGGCCCGTCGCGCGACGAGAAGGCAGGGAGCGGACGGGTCGGCGGACGAGTCGCAGCGCGTACTGTAGCGATTTTAGCGTCAAGTTAAATGTAATGTACTATAGCACGTCCCACATCGCACAATACGCATCACCAATCGTCCGCCCACGCGTCTGCATCTCTTCCATCTCGCCGCGCGACCGGCCTTCCGTCAGGTACCCGTCTACATGGGCAAGGGATCAAAAATGACAGAAGTAATGAATTATCCAGAAAATTGTCGCGCTGTTCACTACGAAATGGTGGAAAATGATATGATATGTGATAGGAAAGTAAAAGCTAATGATAAAAAGATTACTTGGCTGATGTGGATAAAGTTTTTTGGAGACGACAGCATTTATGAAATGATGGTGAAGACAAACACAGTCGTAAAGTGATCTGGCTGCGTTAGGTGACGTGAGACCCGCGGGATCAAAATATCAGGGCCTTGCCTCGAAGTTAGAGGGGGTACCGCAACGACGGTCATTTCATGGAAATGGAACAGCCAGAAGCTAGTGGCTTTTGGGGGCAGAAAAATCCAATCCAGTCTCTGTTCCCTGGAGGTTTTGCCCTTTGGGAGCAGAATAAGATTGCTCAATGGTGGAATGATATAACAATGAATGGGTTTTCATTTTTCATCGCAACGAACACACCGCTCGAAGCCAAACCTTATCATCAGGAATGCCAGGGTAGGTCTCCTTTTATTGTGTAGTTCCACAGCAAACACTCTAGCACCATGGGTAGAAGCGGTAGGAGTAAGCGGAAGGTAAGAGTTGTTTTTCGAGCGTATCTGTGCAGAATTTCAAGCCCATGATGTTACAGACGATGAACGACATGATACCTTCCGCACCGAAGGCTAACATCACCAGTGCCATGCGGAAGGAACGAGAAGCAGAAGGAGAGGTGTTTGAGAACGTGCAGAGCGGGTCGGCGCCAGATTCGGTCAGTGGAAAACAGGCTTAGGCGCTCATGCCCTTGAAGGGACATTCAAAACAGGGTCATTGGTACGCAGCACTAGGACTAATTGTAAGTCGATAGAGGGAAGGGAGTTCATGTCCTTACAAGGAAGGTCGTTCAGGGTGTGGGACGCTTCTACAAGACGGTTTTCTGCATGCTGTAGGGGCTCTCACGTAGACTATAATACTGTGTTTCATTTTCGCTGAGCGGCCCGGTGAGGGTCAAAAAGGGTCGAAAAATCTCACAATTATGGGCGGTTTTTACTGCCTTGGAGTGACGTTACGGACTTGCAGAAAAGAACACGCGCATTTCGAAGGGTACTAATAAGGTGATGGCGTAAACAACATGAAATTCCATCAAAATTGAAGTACTGTTCAGTGGTAGTGCTGAAGAAAGCGGGGTGCTTTTATAGGGGTCTTCGGCATCCTACCTTGTGTGGTGCCCGGGTGGTCCAGTGGATAGCAGGGTGAAAATCGTGTTGAGGACGTGGTCGCAGAAGTACGACCCCCCCCCCTTAAATCGAAGTCTTGGCACGACCCCTCCTATTTTGATTCTCTTCCACGAACGGAGTGTAATGGTAGTGTAGCGGTGAGTACGTCTGTCACATGCGAGACCCGGGTTCAATTCCCGACCGGAGAGGGCTTTTGCAATCTCACAGAGTTGTCCATGCCAGTGCGAATGTTAGAGAAGTTCATGGAAGAGCATCACAGCAGCCTGTATCGACCAACGGCCGACTCCGCGATAGCTGCTGCGCGGTTTGTCTCTGGGTCACATTTGCTGATGCCCCTCTCAAAACTACCGGAAGGTACACCCTCTATGAAAAGGTTTCATTCCCCAATTTTTGAACCTTTTGGATAGCACTCGATCAGGTTCGATAGAGCTAGGCCAGCTACTGCCGAACAGTATTGAAATTGCTTTGAAAGCCTTCCATGCAAAGAGATAAGGTCTCTCGAATTCCGTCGAGGTAGCGTCGAGGATGCAAAAATTTTCATGCTAGTTTTTGGCACTCAAAAGGCAATATCTCTCTGACTTCTTAGACACCCAAAAATGTGAAGACAATTTCGGAAAGCGGAAGGTTTGCGCTTTCCAACAGTGTATTCAGCTTCTTCCCAGGCCTCTTTTCTGAGGAGATATTTGCGTCGAGGTCGTATCGAGGGCGATCGCTAAGCACTCGAGAAGGCGCTTCCTTCTTCACCGTTGCAGAATATTTCATAGGCAACACTCGAATTGTATCTAGAATACAACCTGCCAGCGTAGGTGACATGAAAAGGGGCAATCGACATCGCGCGCTGCCGTCTCGGTTTACGTCATGCATCTTACAGTCACTCAAAGCGGTTCAATCGATTGAAAGATGTTATATGATGATGACCTG
>KZ344986.1:1022080-1038413 GCA_002352805.1 Teladorsagia circumcincta
CTTCCAGTTAGGGATTCCTGGTTGAAGACCGATTTCACACGTGTGGCGAAATTATCAAGTGAAGGGAATGTGCTCTCTATTCGGTTAACTTCGGTTTCCGAACCGGCGCTCTGTCCCAAGAGAGTTCGTCAAACTGTGGAATTACATATGTGCCACAAGTGATGAAGTGGTCAATGTCACCTATTCCAGGAGAAAGCACCTGCGGCTTGCCTTTTCTTATGAATCAGTTAATCAGATGTACCAATAACGCTGGTCTTGAGTCCAAATAATCCCTTGTTGGCAAGGTAATCTGTATTTCTAGGAAACTGATGGAGTCCCCGTCTACAAATATCGGGCCTTGGATATGATTCGTTGGATTCGTGAGGAGTTTGGCGACTATTTCACTGTGTGTTGTTCAGGTGATTCATTATAATCTTTTTGTGTCTTCTGCCATGCTCAACGTTCTTGTTTCCAAACTTCTTGTCGAATATTTGATTATCTTTTCGATTGCACGAACAAGTTTTCCTTTTTTGAGTGTTCATATCTAGGTCATTTAGGAAGTACTTTCGCATTCTAACATTCCAGTTCCCACAGCTGTCTCCAAAACAAAGCAAATCGGGCATCTTGCTGCCTCTTACATCTTGTTTGAAAAACATTTGCTCCTCTTTCGAAGAGCTCCTCATTCTTGTTCTGAAACAACTCTTCTTTCTTCGAATTTGCACTTCACTCTTTGATCGAGTGCTTCACTCTCCTTTATCTGACTTTGTTTCTGGCTTTCTTCGTAGTTTGTTTCTGGCTATCCGATTCTTTGTCTTTGTTAGGTGACCAATACTAGGCCAGGCTGCCGCTTTTGTCTTTCTTTTTCTTTCGATTTCTGTCGCTTTGTTTTTGTTTTCGTTACTTTTTTTTATTATTATTACTTTTACTAATATCAATCTTGTTTTGTTTATTTTTTGTCAACGTTTCATTTTCTCCCTTTGTCACTGTTGCTTTTCTTTGCAGTTCTCTTTATTACTAACAAAACATACATTGCTGGATCTCTTTCAACATCTACATACTTTCTTTCTCATGATTGTCGGTTCTTCTCTCTTTGGTTGACGAAGCCTCTATGCTTCCTCCCTCTTCGAAGCTCTCCTCTTTTCCTCATTTCCGTTTGTTCCATGATGGCTATACCTTGATTGGTCTATTCCCTTTTCTTCATTTCTCACTTCATCTATGTTCTCTACAGCCTCTTGTTCGCAATGCCTTTTACTTTTCCATTCTTCTCGCACCTTGTCTATCTTCTTCATTCTGCACATATTTACTTGTCTGTTTACAATTAACTATAATTTGAATTGAATATTGTCGCGCTCAAGCAAATCGAAATGGTGAAAAGTAGCAGCTCTGCGGGTCGATGATTGGAGGCAGTTCTTGCACATAAACATTCGTAATTTAATTTATATATGATGTTTGATACTGGTGTGCCCAGGAAGCATCCGTCATGACCCTCTAGAATCGATAAATCAGAAGCTCAAAACTTGTGTTTTCAAGTGTTTTGGATTGTTTCAAGCATTTCGCCGCCTTTTAACAATCTAATTTATAAGTTTTTCTTTTGATAAAATGTGGGAGACGAATAGGAGGACGGCCATGAGGCTGTTTTTTGTAGTTTGTATCGTATCAACTATGAATCATAGATCTTGATCTTTCCACCATCTCACACTACTTTTACAGCAACCTCTTCCATCTTTGTCTTCACTGTAGAATGGCTTCATCACTTGTAGTAAAAGTCCTTGATGTATTGGTCGCAACGACTCGCGACTGCACTTTGCTCCTGTCTCCTATGGTTTACGGGAATATCGCGCTATGGTCTTATCTGCTGATCGCATTTCTCTCTGAGCGCTCAAAGGTCATCGGCAGTTGAAAGAGCAAAAAGAATCGAATTGAAATGGTGAAGCGGTAGCTTACAGGAATTAATTTACGCATGATGCCCTTTCATGATCTTTTTTAGGATATCCTTTGGGACATCCTGAGGCTCCATCGTACAAAGCCGATCTGCTGTATTTGAAGTCAAAATGTGAGGCAGGCGCTCAGTTCATCATTACGCAACTCTTTTTCGAGGCTGAGGTAAGGATAACTGTAATTCTTTCGCTATTTATACTTGCATTTCTTTCCATTTATTCGAATGTTGAAGGTATTTGAAGAATTTGTACGTGATTGTCGCGAAATAGGAATCACAGTTCCGATTATTCCTGGAATTATGCCAATAATGGTAGGATAAATTTTGCACTTTGTTTTCATTGTTCTTGATTTTTTTGTTGTTACTTTAGTTTCATTGCATCATATTTTCTTAGGGCTACGACTCAATTCGCCGCATAGCGACATTATCTCAACTTACTATTCCCGAATCCATTTTATCAGATCTAGAGCCAATCAAGTTTGACGACGATGCAGTGAGGAAGTATGGAACTGTCAAGGTATCTGTTTTGATGTATCAATCGACCAATTGGGGAATAAAGTAAAAATAATGTTTTGTGTAGGCGAGGACAGAGGTGAGAGAGCCCACTCTGCACTTTGGGTTGAGCTCTAACGTGCACAGGAGATCAGTAAGCTGACGGATCTGCTGGACATTGACGAATAGCGGTAGTTTCGCAGTGGGATTGACGTGTTTGCGATCTAGAATGAGCAAAAACATTGCAACCCATGGGAGCGTGGTTCCCTTTTTGCTGAAAGGTTCCACCTTCATGGTTACCACAGTATTTCAAGCGTTGCAGGCCACCCCCTATATTCGTATTGAACTACAGAGGGATTTCGTTTTCTGGACTATACGCGCTGTGCGTGCATGTGAACATAACTTGGCGTTTATGCATTGAAACAGCTGCTAATTTAGCGTTTATTTATTGAAACCACTGCTAAATTCGAAAACCTCCCAGTACGAAACATCAATTAATGTTCATTGTTGACCCGTTCATATTCTTTTACATGCATGTTGAGAAGTTAGTGCCAGAGAATTGTCTGTTCGCACTATTCGAACGCGGGGGTCGTATTTGTGGTTTCTGGGTAAGGGGGGATCGGTAGGGTTGAGGAAGGTTATCATAGCGGGAAGGAAGGTTGATGGATGGTATGTTTCACGAAAGTAGTGAGAATTTGTTGGATTCGCTGCTTCGTCATAGTTGAAGTTCCCCTCCCCCCACTCTACGCTTGACGGCCGTTCGTTTTGGAGGGGAAAGTGGACGGAGTTGGGCCGTGTCGACTGGTCTCAGAATCAAATACTATAGAGACAGCCATGTGGAGAGGGTGATGGTCGTACAGGAGGAAAGGGGATGGTATCGGGGAGCCTTTAAAACTGATGGTGGTGGGGGGAGGTTGGATCGAGACCCTGTTGTGAGGCGTGGTCGCAAAATTTTTGAAAAAGTGCGAACGTGAGCGGTTGACCATGGTTGGTGCCTGGTTTTGGGTGTCCCACTAGCTTAACAAAGTGAAATCTTTGTCTTTTCTCAACTCTTTTTGTTTTATAGCAAAAATGCCGCTAATGTGAGGTTCATAGACTGCGAGGAACGGCTGAAGTAGTGTAGTGGCAGCGATGCTGCTTACCACGCGCATGGTCCGAAGATTAATCCCGGGCTATACCTCATTTGGGCTAATCAAGCCTCCCATCCCTTCGGGGTTTCTTTAAACTGGTAGGGCTTGTTTGGGGAATAAAAACACTGACTTGTACATCGGCTGACCTCCGCAATTCATGGCTTAGTCTATTCAAAGTACTAGTACCATCCTGATAGAAGTATAATGTGTGGCGCATCCTATGTAGAGATCGATTAACGTCAAACGCTTTATCCCTCCTCCTTTATACAGCGAGGGAAAGATGAAAAGAAACCGCTGATTGCACAAATTGAGGTCATTTGGAAGGTAAGAGAGTCTGGAAGAAAAACTTTAAGAGACATTGTTCGTTGAAGTGAGAGAACAGTGTGCTAAGACGAGACACCATAACGGAAAGGTAGATTCGGACAGCGTAACGCGCCAGATACAGCTGGGCGTGGTTGGTTGAAGTTCGCAAGTTCGGACCCCTGGCGTCCTTTCCATCTCTTGAGCTGCGAATGTGAAACTGTCATTGCGATTGCGGACCCAGCATATTCGCATATTCGTGTTAGGGACTGGTCTAACGATGATATCGAAGTGAGCCTTCAAATGTCACATCAGCAAAACTTCGGCTATTGATCCCTTCGGTGAGGCGAATGTCAGACTTTGCGAATCGCGCGATTCGCTACCAACAGCGATTCGCTACATCCGCGGTCGCGTCGCGTGCACTGAATGGCTCTATTTTTTGTACGCGACGCGACCGCAGATGCTAGCGGATCCCTCGATTCGCAAAGTCTGACATCAGCCTGAGAGCGATCTGAAAACGGGAAAGAAATAGAATATTTTCAGTTGGAATATCGCCGCTTGCGCTTTTAAGACAGCGATTACACTAGATTAAAGAGGAGCTTGGAGTTGACGTATGGTGCTCAATGATACGCCATTAGTGGAAAAGCAGGAACCTGTCAAAAAACACGAAATGGGGCCTCCTTGTGTGGCGGCTGACTGGCGCTTACGGGACGGCGGCGGCTGAGAGGGCGGTCTTGTGAACGAGCTTAGCGCAACGCATCGGGTAGCATCTTGGTAAACCGTGCTCCACTCGATTTGCTCCAGCTTGGCCGCTGCTGGTAATAAATCGTTCAAACCATCAACTGAACTAGTGGCCGGATCGCTTTCGGGAGCGGAGTGCTTTCGAAGGCCTTCTTAGCAGCCAGCGCACTGTTCGTGACAAAAGCGCCACACCTCGCTTCCTTGGCGGCACAGTAACTGTTTCGTGTGGTGCAAACTTCCCCGATGCCCTCTTTATCGTCATCGCTTCCTTTAATAGCTGGAGACATTCGGTTTCTAGAAGGATTTCGTTTCCACTTGTTCTGCTGTGAGACTTAATTTTATAGCTTCCCATGTTCAGGCCATTGAAATGTGTCGTAGAATTTTATCGAATGGATCCGCACCTTCAATTCATTTATACACAATGAACAGAGAAGGAGCCTGCCGGTAAGATAGTCATACATAGCTTTTCCTATCTTTGACACCTCGCTTGCGTGCTTGGAGTTTCTAAGAACTATCTTTCCAGTGAAATTCTTCAAGAACTGGGCCTTTGGCACAAACGACCGATGCGGACCCTACCATGGAAACCGCATGGATCGATTCATCCTCTTAGGTGCGTGGGCGGTGTGCATCAAGATCTTCATGATCCACTCCTCTCTTTAGATGCAAAGAAGATGTGCGACCGATATTCTGGAGTGCACGACCAAAGAGTTATATCTACCGAACCAGGGTAAAAGTTGGGGGTTGTTGTCTGCTTTTCTTGTTATTGAGGTTCCTGGTTTCAGGATTGGGACGATTTCCCCAATGGACGCTGGGGTAACAGTTCTTCTCCAGCATTTGGTGATCTGCAGGACTACTACCTTTTCTACTTGAAGGTCAATTTTGAGTGTGGTGATGAACTACAGTTCATTTTTGTTAAGCACACGTTAGAAAATCACAAGACGTTTTCAATTTAGGCCCAAACCAAGAAGGAAGATCTTCTGAAGATGTACGGCGAAGAGATTGCCTGCTTTGATGACGTGAAGAAAGTATTCACGAATTTCATCTCTCAATCGGTTAACGACCAAGGCGTCAAGGTGTGTACTGGCGAATACTTGGTATACTGGATCTTCAAAGCGATTCTATTATTAATGGAGTTTTACCATCAGAGTGTTTTTATTTCTAGAAGCGACGTTCGTTTCAGCTTCCATTCGAGTGGGCAGTGGCTCAATAATGCTAGCTGCTTTCAGGTGACGAGTCTACCGTGGAATGAGCAAGAGAGTGGCGTACAAGCTGAAACGGAGCTGATTAACGAACAATTACTGTGGTGCAATCAAAATGTTCGTTTCTCAAGCATATGGAAGGATTGACCTATTGATTCCATCGTCCCATCTTTTTCCAGGGCATTCTCACGGTGAACAGTCAGCCTTCAGTCAATGGAGCGCCCTCTACAGATCCTCTTGTTGGATGGGGAAAGCCGGGTGGCTACTGCTACCAAAAGGTGAATCATTTTATTTTGGTCGACGGAGAACATTGAGCTTTTTTTGAAAGGACTTATTTGTGGCTAAATAGTAGGATGTCCATAAAGTTTTGAGAAGACATTGATTACTGTCAAAAAGGGTCATAACTGAATGCAGAAGTTGCTGAGACTTCGACTGACTCAATCTCTCGTAGACTTTCTTCGAATCGTGGTCCCCCTACCTCAGACCTCCTCGTTCGGCTAAAGAGGATTTGCGGAGCATGCCCAAAAAATTTCATTTTTCCCCCATAACCCCTATATACAGCTGAATGCGCCTCTCTTTCTGCTAAATGTAGTGTCAATGGGCGACATTGTCCCACGCCGGGGTTATTTGCCCCGTTAACTGATACAAGTATCAGAACGAGGTAATGGCAGTTTTGAGAGGGGGTCATATTTAGGGCGATGTCAGACTTGGCGAATCGAGCGATGCGCTGAATACGAGCGTTGCGCCAGCGAATTGAACGTTGCACTAGCGATTCGAACGTTGCACCAGCGAATCGAACTTTGCACCAGCGAATCGAACTATGAACCAGCTAGTCGAAACATGTACCAGCGAGTCGAACTATTTACCAGCGACTCAATAGTGGGGAGACCCAACATTGAAAGGGACTCCCGCCATTTTCAAATTGTGTCTTCTGTCCAGGGACGCTGTTTGTAAGTGGCGGGACTTCCTTCGAACGTTGGGTCCCACCACTGTTGAGTCGCTGGTACATAGTTCGACTCTCTGGTACATGGTTTGATTCGCCGGTGCAAAGTTCGATTCGCCAAGTCTGACATCGCCCTTAAGGTTGGCTGAAGTCAAGATTGAAAGGGGTAGTATATGTGAAAGTCGAAGGGATGTGATTGCGGGAGGAGGTCATGTTATATAAATTTTCATGATTCTGGTGAAAACTTCATAAAGAGGCGTGAAATAGACAATTTAGGTTTGTCGTTTCTTGTCGTTTCTGAAGCTCCTCCTACCCTTGCCGCCCGCTCAATGGCTATTTCGGAGGAAAATATAGGCGGGGTTGAGCTGTGTTGACTGGTATCATGGTCAGAATCGAATACTGTCGAAGGAGTCATGAAGGGAGGGTGGGGTGGTAGAAGGTCGTACCGGGGACGCATCAACCAGGGAAGGTAAGCAGGTTGGTCCGGCCATTATTAGGGATCTGCGTACCGTCACACTCGCCTCGAGGCGCTGAACTCAAAATTACCTTCATTATTTGCTGAACGTTTTCTTGAACGGAGTTTAAAGCAAGAAAGCGCAGCGGCACTGCCCCAATCTCCCAGGCAAAAGGTGGTGGGAACGCTTTTTCGAGGAGCCACCCTTTCTCCGGTTTTTCAATGCCAATATTGCAGAAGTGCTTCTAACGTCGTTGATTCATCATTACTTGCCATTAGTTGTCTGTATGAAGAGTTTGTGAGCAGTTCCCACCACCTCTTGCCTAGGAGACCGGGGCAGTGCCTCTGCGCTTTCTTGCTTTATAACTCCGTCAAAAAGTCGTTTAGCATCGGAAAGGCAGTTTTGAGCTCAACGTCTAGGCGAGTGCAAGATTATAGAGCCTCTTACAAATGGTCTAACCGTTCTGATGACCTTCACTGGCAAGGCTGATGGTGGTGATGGGGTCGTATTGAGATTTGCTAGGAGGTGGAGTCGCAATATTTTGAGAAGTACCAACGCTTTCCATTCCAAATGTGTGTGTTAACCTTCGCAATGTGCAATTACAATTACAACGCTAGGGTTGTCCCTGTCCCACGCGGCAAACAGGGATCACCTAAGACTGAGTGACACTGTCGTCAGAGGTTTGGGAACTTCTAGACTTCTGATTTTTGGTGGGAGGGATACATCTGTTGCCGGCACGACAGAGAAGAGTTATGAGTACTATATGGGTCAACATATGTAGTAGTGATTAAAGTTATTGCTTTTCATCGTTGAATAAAAAATTAGTCGTTTGTTACTGTTCAATGATGGCCTCCTTTTGGTGTTGTTCGAGGAAGTGCAGTATGAGAAGAGATTGTCCAGAAGGCGTATTCGTATTTCTCTTATAGAACTCTTCATCACTCATTCGATGTTTCTAGGCGTACCTCGAGTGTTTCATCAGCAAGGAAAATGCTAAGTCTCTCCTGGAAATCGTTGACGACTACTACCCACGTGTCAACTACCATCTTATCAATCATGACGTACGTTATATTGCTTCAGAATCCCACCTCAGCACTACTTTAGAAGTTTTCTTGTAGATCTCATTATTATAGTGATCGGCCGACCTTATTGTTAAGCTAAACGAAATGAGTGGAGCGAAGCGTGCTTTTTACAATATTTCGAGCGACCTTGTTGTCGTTGTTATTGTTCTAGTTTGTGAATCGCTGCGTATCATGTGATGAAAGCACCAGAACTGAGATGAAGCTTGGCGCGAAATCGTAGAATCGGCGAGTTCGCTTTATGAAGTGGTCGGTGTGTCTGTATCGCGGAGTTTGTAATGATGCAGTTTTGGTCGGCTCAGTAGGAGGGAAGAGGTAACGCGGGGGTTTCCTTTGTCAAAGGAAAGCTGACCTCAGCTAGACGAGGTGTCAACAGGATTTTGCGCTGCTTAAGTCTCCAAAATTGTTGCCTCCTCATTTTGTGCCTCGTCATGTAGCGCGTTATCTGGGGCCAGGTGCAGCAAGCCCCAACTAGGAGATGGGTCCCCGAAACTCTGCCTCTCTGGACTCTTCCTCTATTCTCCAGCACGAGAGTTGCGTCATCAACAGAGCAGAGATGCCGAGTTTTGGGGACCCATCCCCTAGTTGGGGCTTGCTGCACCCGGCCCCTGTAAGCAGTTGGCGCCGCACGCGTTGCGTACACAGCACAGTTCTGCGGCGACATGGGATGGTGCGGCCTAAATTCTCGAGTCTGGCCCCATACACTACTAATATTTGACTTTCAGGCTGAATTCTATCCGATTGTCCTATGCTCCATCCACCTATGACTGCTGACCTTCCTTTCTCCTTCAACCAATTCTCCGTTTTTCCCCGTCTCGTACTGCCTCTGGACCGATTTATAAGTCTTATGGCAGATCCTGCCTCTTTCGTTGCATGCCCCATCTATCTTTTTCTTCCTCGCCAACCTTCCGCCACTTCTTACACAAACTCTTTACCTTCCTGGAAACGATTTATGAATCTGGCAAACTCCGCCCACCTTATACATGCCCAACCCACCAACAGCAGCTGACCTCCCTTCCGATGACGGACTCAATTCACTTTGTTCCCAGCCCCCAGGACGTCTTGGAGCTGAGTTGTGAATTTTTGTGGATGACTCTGCCCACCCTGGTCATGCCCCGCCACCCAATGAAAGTTGATCTCCACTCCTCCACCCATCTCTACACACTTTTTTCCCGGTCTCCGCAACTTTTGGAACCGAGTTATAAACTTTTGTCGCAAACTCCTCCTATTTTGGCCATACCACGCCCTTCAATGGAAGTTGACCTCCACTAACCTCTATCCACCTTTTTTCCGGTCTCCGGGACCTCTTGGAACCGAGTTATAAGTTTTCGTCGCAAACTCCGCCCACTTTGGCCATACCAAGCCCTTCGATGGCATTTGAACTTCACTCCTCCACTACCTCTATCCACCTCTTTTCCGGTCTCCGGGACCTCTTGGAACCGAGTTATATGTTTTCGTCGCAAACTCCGCCCACTTTGGCCATACCACGCCCTCCGATGGCAATTGAACTCCACTCCTCCACCCACCTCTATCCACCTTTTCCGGCTCTCTAGCACTTTTCCGACCCGAATCATGAGGGCTTATAGGAAACGCTGTACACTTCAGAGCACGCTCCGCCCGTTGCGGGTTGGCCCTTCGCCTACGTCACGCATGCTGGGAACAACTTAGACATTGTCCCCCTACACTGACTTTTACTGAACTATGGACTTACTCCGAACCGAGTTATGAATTTTTTCGGAAAGCACTGCTTTTTCGGAGAACGCCCCGCCCACCGGGGTGGGTCTCCCTAATTCGATGTGACTTACCAGTGAACGTCTTTACCCACTTTTTGGCACAGTTTCGAAGTAGTTTTGTCCCTGAATTGAAATCTTGGTCGTCAGTACAGTTCAATTCGATGCATGCCACGCCCACTGTAGGCGGGACTCCGCTTAGCTGGTGTATGTTTTGTGCTTCCTGAGACCGGAGCCAACCATCCCACCCCTGACCCGGTCTCTCTAGGCGGATCCAGAGGAGCTAGGGAATTTCGTGGCAGACATACAGACAGACGACAGACGAAGCACTTTGTAGTAAGTAGGATGGTGTCGTTGCTAGGGGAATAATGGTCGAGAATTCCTCGACAGAGGATCGTATTTGCTTTGTGGGGATGGAATTCACCGTAGATAGGGGTTAGATGGGAACAATGACAAACAACAACAACAAACAAACCTTCTGAGAAAAAAAATAGCTGAACCGACCTCTACTCTACCTCTCCTATCCCCCCCCCCCCCCACCTCGGAGCCCTTTCTTGGCAATTTGGAGGAATGAGAGGGCGGAGTTGGAGTTTGGAGTGTGTCAGGTACTAATAGTCGTGAGAGAGTGAACGACACTATTTTTCTCTGCCGAATCTTTTGTTCATCAGTAAGATGGGATTATTACTAGATCAACAGTTATTGATGACAAATATGCAGAAAAAGGCACACAGCTCGCTGATTTCTGATGTAGTGGCTTCCTCGCAAACTCACTGTTCTTATCCTTTTCCGATCCATGAAGATTTAGGGTTCCTTCGATCGAATGAACGGTGAGCAAACTACTCCGATCGCTGTCACATGGGGTGTCTTCCCGGGATCTGAAATCGCCCAACCAACGGTTGTGGATCCCTTGGCGTTCCGTGCGTGGAAGGACGAAGCGTACGATGCATGGATCAAAAACTGGTAAGATTTTCAATGGATCTTTATTTTTATTGCTTCTCCAACATTTGAGCAAACAATGTGGGTAATATCGTGATTTCACAAGAATGTTGACTTCTGGGCAAAACTTTCGCCCTAGCTGGGTATCCTATCCGGGTCACTTGCTTTTCGGGCAGTTGTGTTACCAGTTACATCACCAAAATGCTGGTAAGCCATGGTAGATTTATAATCAAAGCTGAGTTGCGGTGAAATGGTGAAATGGTGCCCTTGTGGTAGCACAATTGCGGGAAACAAGATATCTATGTACAAATTCTGGCTGGTGCCAAAGTTGTGCCCTCAACTCAGCATTTTGTGATATCTTCGCAACGCGAACTATGGTGTAAAACAGCAATTATCCAACCAAACTGCCGTGATACTTATTATATATTCTGATTCAGGGCTACAATCTACCCGAAGGATTCAATATCACGCAAGGTTATTCAAAAGATTCATGACGAGTTCTTCCTACTCAACTTGGTGGACAATGACTTCCAAAAGCCTGTAATTATTTACGAGGTATTAGAGAAAATGCTTAAAAGGACGGAGGAGACGTGTGCTTCTGCTTAGATTCGCTAGAATTTGTACAAAGTCAGATTGCTATGCTCCTAATTCTTTTATGTAGCAGTGTGGAGCTATCTCTGAGAAATTAATAAGTGACCAACTGATGACCTTAGCTATAGACATATTTCGAATGTCCTGCCTAATCATATTTCAATATTATATGCATTTAATGCTGCGCTCCGATATTTCGGGTGTTCGCTGGAGTGCATCCCCTGAATGCCCGCCATAGCTATTATTTGTTGATTGTATGGTTGACAAGAAGGGCTAGCAATACTTTCAAAGATAGCTTAAGTCCATAAGATTATGTGATATGACCGATTCATTTGTGATATTTATAACAAAGAATAGTCTGACGAGAAGGACCTATTGTCTCAGGTCGTATTTATTGTTCATTATGTGAATATTCTGTGTCATGATGTCTTGACAGCATAAATTATGATTGATTGTAAACGTTTTCTGGGATGTCCGTCGAAATTGGATCAGGATACCTATCGAAAGGTATCGTCCAGTGATACATATGGCATTGCATTGCTTAGGTTGATATGCGGGGGCGTAGTGCAGATTTCAAAAAATTCACGATCCCCTTCCTTCAGGGGGGGGGGGACGTCTCGATACGACCTTCTACCACCATCGGCTCTATTAAGATTATCCAATACGACCCTCCTCTTACCGCCACTTTCGCCACCATGGCTGTTTCTATAATAGTCGATTCTGAGACCAGTCGACACAGCTCAACTCCACCCACTTTTTCCCCCATAAAATGATAGGCGAGGGGCAGGGGATAAATATAACTAGAGAAATGAAGAAACAGAATTCGTCTAGTTTTTGCTACTTCTTGCTTCTTTCATAAAGTTTTCCCCAAATCAGGAAACCCGTCAAACACGAATCCCTCTGCTGCCACCACAGACCCATGGATGTCCACATATTTGAATCCCTTTTTCGACCTTTCACGTTCAGTGACCCAAAATACGCCCCCCCCCTCCCCGCCAAAAAATTAAATACGATCTCCCTCCCTTCGTTGAGAGGTGCGCGACGCACTGTTAACTCTGTCGACCAGTGGATTGATTGACATTATGGTTTACACTAGAGTTTTTCGGTAGCTGCAGCAGCCGAACAGCTCACGTCGAAGTGGGCGTTATCGAACGTTTCCTGTAACGCCCACTTCGGTCTAACGGCTTTCAAAGGTTAATTTTTTGTTCAGTCACACTTATTATGTTCTTGGCTAGAGCTAGCGCATCCTTCTATTAATGCCGAAGGTAAACACTCTGCTGGGACTGTTGCTTCAAAGGCGAAGGTCGGGCTTAATATGGGATATTGTTGCGATTGTAACTGAGTATAGAGAGGTGGAACGACAGTGGAGAAGAAACGAAAAGATACCGTGGACAAGTCCGAAAACGAACCTTTGCTCCCAGTCGCAGTGAAGGAGGCTGGCTTGGGAGGTCCGAACGAGTTTTCCGGACTGCCAGCCGTCCCATCGGTTGATGCGTCAATGAACCTAGCTGATTTCACACGTTATGTTAGCCACGCACCGCTTCACGAGGTGGGCGGGCATAGCTGATATCGTTGTAAATAGTACGCCGAAATCCTTGACAGCGCTCCATCATGATTGAGGATCGTTGCGTTATCCCTTTGAGTGCAGCTCAGCCCATATTAGTAATGGAAACTCTCATGGGTGCCTTATCGTGACTCATGCCTTTGTTATGGGTAAGAGTGGGCTTCGGTGCAAGAGTACGGGTAGGTATATAGGCATTGGTATTGGCATGTTCAATTAAAGGCATGGGTATGTGTGGGTGTGGGTATTTATATTGGTATGTTTAAAAAGGAGGGAAATGATTTGCCTATGGGTCTGAGTATTAGTATGGTACGGGTTATAAATGAAGCAAGTGAGTTTTTATGACTACGGTCTATGCTGATTTCAATTAAAGTCCTCTGCCAGGTACGTTTGACCAAGGGGTTTATCTTGATGGCTTTTCAAAATTTCCTGTCCATTTTCTTCACCCATCATTAATCCATGGTTCCAGGGAAATCTGGCCCGAGTCCCTACGAGGATGTTTTTCAGGCGCAAACTACCACCTACTGCACGTGAACTCACCATTACTCTCAACTGATGCTGCCATCGCCTTCTGGGAAGTCGCCATCTTTGCTAGAGTGTTTCTTGTTTCGCAAATTTGACCCCTCATATGAATCACGATTAACATGTGTCACAACTGAACTGCCCTGATTTGCGCCCTTTATGCCGAAGGGTAAACTTAAAGGCAGTGGTCACTATGGCTGGGGGTGCGCGGTTTTAATGACCTCGTGAAGATCAATGGTGGACAGACGTTGTGAGGCGATCTCGATCTCAACCCTGCTCGCGGCGCCCTTATGGTCTCCTCCACCAATGACGTTAAATGATGTCCTCAAAACCACACCGCCCTCCGAATTGTTCTTTCATCTGGGCTATACACATAATTATATCATGAAGCGCGATAGCGCACGATCAGCACTTAGTTTTGATCCTCTTTATCTCATCACACTGACGTTCCGGTGGAAGGCTTGATTGGCATAAATAAAGCCCCATCTAGAGGTTGGCACCAATATCAACGCCGCATGCTTGTGTCATACTTGTGCAAGTGTTTTAATCAGAGTCGATTATCACTGCGGGCTTAACTACTCGTTTCAATCCGGGCAAAAAAGAGCGGCATGAATTGAAAGACCCCGCTGCAATCAAAATTTTTTTTTCTGATTCTATGCCAAATATTAGTATACTTTGTCTTACTGAGCTGAACCCCATGAATGACAGCGGCATTTCGGTCGCCATTCTCCTCCCCTTTTTGTAGCTTCCAGCACTCTATCAGCACTTCTCAGTGTCGCAGTGGTCTTGAGTGACGGCTGCCTCTGTGCGCTGGCCATCGTTGGGAACGCATCTCCCATCGTTTCGGCTAGGAGAAAAAACTTCTGAACAGTTGTTGCGTTCTGTACATTTACGATTTTTCCCTATGGATTCTGATTAGAGCTCTTTGATGGCCAAGAAGAAAGGTCGAAGCTATTCGTGACTTCTTCAAGACGTCTCGTCCTGGGACCGATAAGATGGCATGACGGCCGGTTTTTGGCGACGTATCGGATTGGCGTTTCGCGTCAACGTACTCCACCTGTCATCGACCGCTGCACATCTTATCTTCGTCTTCTTTCTACAACCCGATCGCCTTCCACACTGATCAGCGGCTATCGATTCTCGCTGCTTCTCTGGAATCGGCTTAGCCCGAAGCTACGACCAATTGTTGCTTGTTCTGACTCCTCAATGGCCCATTCGCAAACCCATTGATCGGGTTCAGTCTAATGCGATGATTGTGCACTGGTGAGGTACGAATGGTACTTCATCAGGCCTCAGTCATCCGCATTCGACTGAATTTTTCAGCTAGGCTTTCTCTTCATCCCTCACCCAGAACTTATCGCAGCCTTTTCTCCTGAGTCACGTTCTACAGAGAATTACACTAAGATTTAAGAATTTTTCTCTAGCTTCCAGCTGTGGTTCAGTGAGAAAAAGCTCCGTTGCCACTTCCACGGTCCGTAGACCAGATCCAACCGAGATCAGTTGAAAGTACTCTTCCCCTGCGGTGAGTAAATTTAGGCGGATTCAATTGGCAACAAAAAGGCACATTGGGCGCTATTGCAATATATCCTCCGGGGGCATCTTCAAGGACTAAGCCTACGAGGGAAAAGTGGTGCTCTGGGGAAAATGAAAATGGTTCGAGCGCCTTGGAGTCACTCTCTTCCTTTGCCCAAGGCTCACTCCACTTTTTAACAAAAAGGATATGTTTTATGCGTTGCCACAGATGCATTGCCACCACAATGCTCCCGTACCTTGCGATAGCGCCGCAAATTGAATATTGGCTGCTGCCGAAAGTACGTGCCATTAATACGAACATGAACATGCCTTTAAATGCCCCTACTACATAAAAAAGCTATCAAGATGGCGCATTCTGAAGAGATTGGTCAGTCTCACGTAGTTAATTCCACTATCACTTTCACTATTGGTAACCCTAGGATAGGATGAGTAGGTGAGGTCTTTTTGAAGCAATATTAGTTTTTTTTCTCGAGTAGTCCCCCGAGGTTGGGTTAGTTAGAGCAAAACTCTCAGATCGAATTTGGAGGGTCGCAGCGGTTCACAATGAAGTTGTGGATGCCAGTTCGACTAAAAGAGAAGAAAGAAGTCAAGGAAATCGTCAATGAAGCTCAAAGCAAAATTCTTCTTTTTAAAGGCGGGGGCGAGGCCATACGAGTTGACCGAGGTCACCTGCTCAAGGTTTCGACAATTCCGCGCGTATTTGAATTAGCCGCTACGCCGTAGTCCACGTTACGTGTTGTAAGGTGTGCGCTACGCAGCTCGTCCAAGAGCCAAGACTGGTGGCCCTCAGCCAGTTTTTTTTAACCCTAGCGCCGTTGTCGCGCATTTGCGATAGGCGACAACGACACATCTGTGCTACACCTAGGCTATTCTATCCCACTCGATTAGTGATCGAGACGACTTCTACTTAGTGTGTTGCTTTAACCCTTTGACGACAATGCGGTTTTGCAGGAAGCGAGCTCATGGACCACGCCTCTTTTTGGCGCGCCCAACTCTCGCTAGATTTTGGGGCGAAATTATCCCTAAAGGCACTTTTTCTATTGGATCTTTCAGTTTGGCGGTATACAAAATATAAATGCAGTCTTAATCTTTCATCCCTACTATATATAAAGCGCTATGTCTGTCTGTCTGTGTGTGTGTGTGTCCATGTGTCACGAAATTCATAGCGCGTGTCCCAGCAGTCATCAGGAGCCGATTCTGGGATATGTT
>KZ344986.1:1054031-1090301 GCA_002352805.1 Teladorsagia circumcincta
CACAGCTCACGGCGCATTGTCCCGCGGAGAGAGGGAGATTGGTCCCAGTTTCAAGCCTACACCACCTGGTGGCTAATTTCGATATGTTTGTCGATGGGGCCAAGCGAAGCAAAACGGCGTACGGTCTGCAGCGTAAACATGAACTAAAGCCCATGGGGGTGTACATTGCTCGATTCTGCAGCCCCCAACACGGCTTTTAGTCCTAGCACTTTGAAAGGGCACGTGCTAATTCGTCACGGTAATAGTCACGGGTCACGCTATTAAAAAACCGCGACGAAATCATTCTGCAGTTTGTTTATGCGCCAGTTCACTGCTACCGTATTGTTTGCTGTAATTGACAGCGATTTATCTGCGTAAGAACAATACGAGACGACCTTCAACTGCAGGATACAATTGGCCCCTAGACATCCATCTAGTTGGTAAACATTGGAGTAAACTTCTGAATGCACTTCGGGTTTGACTATGGATTTTTACACACAGAAAATAAACATATAATTGATTTCCCATCTGACTGTTTTCCGAAAACTGCTGTAATTGCATCGAGGAGGCCCATGCGGAACTGAAATTCCACTAGGAAAAGGGAAAGTGCGAGCAGCTTGAGGGAAAATTACGTTAAATTATTAGTTCAATTACCTACATAAATAATTAGTTGAGTTCAGCTTAGGGCATAAATGTAGAAGGAGAACATTGAAGGGGTTGAAATAAAAACTATCGAAAAACAAATCAATAAACTTTGAACAAGAAGAAGAGCCTCCATTTTCATGTAATGCCGTAAGATCCGAATCAAAGAAACTACTATTACCATAAAAAATAGTTTAAGTTCTAATTTAAACGTGACCTTATATAGAAGCTGAATAGAGGCTGGATAGCCTTCCATGGCGCTTACCGGTTAAAAGGGAGGAAAGCAAAAGAAAAAAGTTCATAGCCAGATTCCAAATGAACCTTCAACTGGCACAGTAATGAGGAAAAAATGCCAGTACAAATTACTACTAGATGCCCTCGAATTCCGATTTCCGTAAGTTTTCTCCGCAATTATCCCTTTCCTCGTTCCTACTCTGCTTCTACTGCTTAGTGTTTGACACTGTAACCAAAAATGGGAAATCACGCTAGGCTCCCCCCCCCCTTCCCCAAACCATAAGCTTCTATCGCTACGGGTACTGACTCATTATCGTCGAGATGATATTCATTCGCGACTGCTGTAAAAACCGCAGCACAAGGCCGAATCAAAACATGCAATATCAGCTGAAAGTTCAGCTGAATGGTTTACTGCCAATTCCGTCTAAGCGGCTAGTCGCGTCTTAAGAGGAGCGCTGACGAAAAGATATGGGAAATTTCAACCACTCGACGACCACAGAACCCCTTCTGGAATGCGCCACGCTTCCATTTCCATTCAGAATCGCGGTGACATTTCCATGTGATTTTGCGCACGCCATGAACTATGGTGCCAGCCAATGCACCATTCAGTATTCTCATATTCTCAGAAAAGCATGGCACTGATTTACTCGACCCCGAAGGGAAAGGAAGGCTCGATTGGCATGTTCAAAATTCGAGCCCAAATTCGACCCTAGATTAAGTTCTTGCTAAGCGGTATCACCTGCCATTACATTACTTTCACTGGCTACACCACCTTTGCTTAAGGGTGCCTGACAAGCTGTGATTAACTCATAGTGAAAGCTAAGTACAAGCGCATGAGGTCTCGGTAGTGTAATGGACAAGGAGATGCACAGATAGCACACTTGCGGGTTCGAGCCTCATCATAAGCAAAGTTTTGACAGAGCGCAGAGCTCGTCTTCGTCTCGAAACTTGCCGAGTCTTGGAGAAGAGTCATTCATTCCCTTGTCTACGGATGGCGGACTGTAGTAGATACTTGTGGAAATTACTATTTGGTAAAAAATTCAATTTCAACAAAAATATGAGTTTTTATTTATTTATTTATTTATTTATTAGTTTATATGAGTTTATTAGTTTATTTATTAGTTTATATGAGTTTTTGAAATTGAGGGTCCAATCCGCAATTGATTTCTTTGCGATTAGCATCCAATTCTTGCAATCTTCCCCATCCCTGCCGATTATCACAGAATACAGCTAAATAAATTGATTTATCCCTATCTCAGCGATACGGTAAAAGCATGCGTGCCATGCCAAAGCGACATGCCAGATGGAATCGAATTCCCCGTCCAGCCCCGATGTGCATTATGATTCCCGGAAGCGTCTTCACTTAACCGCATTAAGAACGTCGGGCGTTCCGTTCTAAGCAGCCGAGAGGGGTGTTTGTCGTAATTGCTCAGTGAGTTGACTGAGCTAATGCGCGAAGCAATTAACGACGACCACGACGACGACTAGGGGGAGGATGGCCACTAAAAAGCACCATGCAGCCACAAAACGGCCAATGATTGCAGGTTGTGTGAGCAGTCATGTGTGTACAGACGATGAACAGAAGGTTCGACAAATGACCGACCTCAAAAACCAGGTGGCCATCTGTAACCAACTAAGGTCACCACAGCGGAAATGCACTAACGACAGTCGAGGCGGGTATTGTGACAGAAGGGGGTTCTATAAGGAGCCAACAGCACAACAGAACTGAATTGGTCCCTGCAAGTTCCTCACGACTCATGAATCAATCATCGTTGAATTTCACTGGAGCTATTCGAACAAAGAACTCGCAGTCATCCACCAAAAAGACGCGCCATCTGGCCCGATCAGCTGCTTCATCGAAACCCTCGACAGTTTCTTTCATCCCTATGAAAACACGAACATCGTCGGAAACCGCCTTTTTTGGGCCTGAGATCCTACCAGACTCAAAAAGTGCGGGTTTCGCGGAAAACCCCGTCACCATAGAATTTGTCGTCAATTGCACCTCAATCAATTCACAAAGACGATTCTTCTACAAAGTACTAGGTACAGATTGTCCGTAATTGTATGGTCCAAGCTCCAAAGAAAGAATCGTCGGCAACGAAACATCCTTCAATAGAACTACCACCCGTTGGGGATCGTCTCAGATGTCACACTAAAGACAGCAGACCACTTCGTCTCGCAGTCAACCGCTGACGACGACCAAGAAAGACCTCGCCGCCGACTACAAATTGTCGCTGAGCCCAACTCGTGGGCATTGTCTCCACTGAATAGACTCATAATCAGGTCAATGCACCGGCAACTCGCACAACAAAAGACCACCGATCCAAGTTTCTCCTTTCTTTTTCTTAGCTCATACCATCTCATAGGAACGGCGGAATACATTACAAAAACAAACTTAGGACTACGGACTTTCGACGATAAAAATTTCATCCGAGGATGGGGAGGGGGCACCGGTAGCACGGCGTCTAAAGACCTCGCTTCGAGCGCAGTCAGCTACTGGTTCAGCTCTTCGCTCTGAGCCCACAAAACCTTCCCAACATATCCTTGCAATTGAGTGGAACCAAGTGGTAATGCACTTGGGCGATTACCCGATTACAGTATGAAGATTTCGCAGTTCATATAAAAGTGGGAGCCAAGAAGTGGGTTCCTTTCTGATGCGTCCCAACACTTTCTTCCCATGAAAGTGTAGAACTCTTTTGACAACAGCCGAAATCTAATGAGAGGAGTCTTCCAGCCTTACCCTACTACTAGTCCAGCTACGGTTGGCTATTGGTAAGCCACGATTGGTTCCGTGAGTCACGGTTGGCACTTGGTAAGCCACGGTTGGCTATTGGTAAGCCAAGTTTAGTTAATTGCCAAGTAGAACCCTAACTGGTAGATAAGATACGTAAGAGTAGATCTCGAAGCACCCGATACCCGGTCCCAGTGGAGTAGAGAAAACCCGCTCCCCGAAAATTTTTGTCCTCCACCCCACTGTGGGCACAATACCCCTGGCAGTACTTTATGCAAAGTCCAAAGTCACTAAAAAAGCGTCACATGCTCTTCTACAAACAATGAGGTGATCGAGTCAATATTTAAACAGCTTTGAAGTAAAGAGAATGGCGAAATGGCCAAGTACTTCTTATTGATTGATAGCTCATGAATGAGCCATGCACTCGACTTCTGAACAAATCGCGCCATTACTTTGAGGAATCGATTCGAGTGATGTTAACGCACTGCGTCTTTGAACCCTTACGCGAAGTCGTGCTCTCATGTAACCCAGCGGGGAAGGTGGATAGCTTAGGAGGATCATTTCTGGGGCCCGAGAAGTCTTAGTTATTGTTGACTGCTCCTACTCCTCCAACTAACCATAAGAAGAGGGACTACGAAAACAAATCAGCGTATGGTTAGCTCAATTATCTAAACATCGCCCGGCTGGCCAGACCTAATCACCCAATCTGCTGTGCTCCTACATCCATCAGAAACGATTCCTTCCTTCCTATCTACACACCAAAATGTCGTATGTTTGCGATCAAACCAATAACTTCTTGCACCCATACGCACATTGTGCGTGACCTTGTGTAACCTTCAAATCAACCCTGGAATTAGATTGAATTCAGCCATCGCCGATATTTTTATCCAACCGACTACCGTATGCCGCCGCGTAGCCGCAGCTCCGCTAGCAACCTCACGCCCAAATAATTACATTCGAGAAAAAACGAAAATCATAGCCGCCTTGGCGGTCCAGCGGCTTTTCTCCCATGACCTAGGTAAGAGATTCGTTCGTTCGGGGAACTCCTCAAGGGATGAGAGCCACCAGCGGCAGCTACCATCTGCACGTTCAACGACACCTTTGATGTTGAGGGGTTTGCGATGCGCGAAAAGTGCCTTCTCCGAAAGGATTAGCCCACAGCGGCGTCATTTACATAAGACCACGTTCTCATTCGTTTTTCTCTTGTGCAGCCGAAAACGCACGCAAGACCAATCCTTTTGCGACCAGTTGACCATAATAGAGTGCTGGACTACAAAAAGCATGTTGCGTGAGCTTGAGAACCACGAACTCGGCCATGCGGAAAACCAACTCGATTCTGCGAGTCGTATACAACGCCATGCGCCATATCAGATGTACTGATACATCACAGAAATAGCCATTTAGTAGGGTATCGAAAAAAGCTTCATAAATGCTGCTTTGGTAACGACCACTTTGACTGCTACCCCATGAATTCACTATACATATTACTATGCAAGCGAGTGAGGCCCAATCCCTTTAGTAGCAAGGCCAAGACAGAATATTGGTGGGACATCGACAGCGGAGCGGATTCTTAATCCCTGCGATCCCGAACCTCTCGCCAGGCCTTCGCCATAAAGTCATCGCTCAACACTATGCACGAAGGAAGATCCCTACGTCCGTCGCGACTTCTGGGTATAACTAGACTGAGGCAACTATTGCAGTACTACACGCAGGTTCTCGGGTAGAACTAACCTTAGCATCTATTATCAACCTTAGAATCGGTGAAAGCGTTCGCCTACCTAGAGAATTGCGTTCGCTTGGTGTACAAACCAGAGTTCTTATGCTACAGGATTAGTCCGGTACCAACCAGCCAACCCTGTAGGGTTGAAAGACTTGGTTGGTTAGGTCAAGAGTTCAAGGGTAAAAGGTCAGAAGACAGGTCAGATTGGGACTCTGCCCATACCCAAGCTCTCCTACCCTACCGGGAAAGTTTACTGGAGATAGACTACTTGGGAAAGATAAGAACGCTGACCTGCATAGCGGCCGGCCTCGTCGGTTATTTTGTGGACCAAAACACATTCAATTGTCACTATGACTCTGAATAGAAGCAGAACGCGTGGCGCATCACAAAGAGGGTCTGCTTGACGTTCAGGACTCCAATCGTTCCTTTCAATATCCTGACTTCCTAGACCAGCCCCTATGGAACTTGACCCCCGCTAAAGTACAGGACTAATTGATAGCGCTAGCGACGACTAATCGCCAATTCTGTTGGCATAGTTTTGTGTCGAATCATCGCTTCGCAGCCGACCATTACACGGTCGTAAACGGCGGCTTATATCTGAGTGGGCACGCGGCCATAAAAGGACCTTTCGTCGGCGACTACAACATAAAGTTAGCCTTCAATGGGCTGTTCTCCTCACATACACCCTCTCCAGCTTCATTATGCACAATCGGTGTGTGCTGCAAGCAAAGCGAATGAGCCGATTTGGGATGGCTCACTATTGAAATATTCATAGCCTCCTGACGCCCTAACGCCTAAAGCGGCGGTGAGATTTCGAACCGGATCCGGAATGTTGGGAAAAAATGGCGAATAGAAAGCTGTACCTTTTTTTGAGGGTCGGCATCGTCCTTGGGTTATGGCATTGAGTCATCGGCACCACATCGTCCAGTTCCTCATTCTCGTAGCAAACACGGGCCGAATATCGGCCATAGTTTGCCAGCGCTATTGAGATGACCATACCACGAGGACAGACCAATTCGGCTGTACCACCTTCGCATACTACGATTGAACCTGAAACAAGAAGATGTTATAATCTTGGTTTATACAGGTAGAATAACCATAACCCATAAGTAGAGACGCTGCAAAACTGAATGCTTAGTACTTTCTCTACTTGTTTTACCGACTATAACTGAAACCATTGAACTACAAGCATATGCGAAGCCCCACCACTGAACTGCCCCTCCCCCCCTACTTTCGGCAGAGCCACCATTGGAAAGGTTTGGCCAACTTTTACAACAGTGAAGCAAGCGAGTTGCAGAATGGGTAAACTTCATAGCAGGCTTTTGAGAAGGATGAAATACTTAAAATACTGAGAAAAAATGTGCAATTTAAAAATTTATATTATAAAAACAATAAAAACAAATAATATGTAAAATAATAACATAAATACCCAGAACAAAAAACCTATGGGGATATTACTGTTGAGCGTCCAGCATTTTCAAAATAATGGATCAAGCGCTCAGTGTCTAACGGTTACTCAAGATGCGCCACGAACGCGGCTTCCCTTCGAATTCATGTCCGTTTTTGATTGACCATTCAATAGCTAGTCTGGATCCTTTGTATATTGGAACAGAATTTCCTTTCGCACTTGTGTGATACCAGATGAATAAATACAAAGAAGGGATAAAACGTCTGGCTAATCCGAGCAAAACGTGTTGCTTATTCTAGCGTCTGATATCCATCGTATTTCTAAAACCAAGCAAGCAAGCAGCAAGCATTTGCTACTGGTGGGCGTGGCGTACACCGAAATGGGCGAGCCTCCCCATTAGTTAATTAACTATTGAAAGATTAAAGGTAGTCGATAGCAAAGCGGTGAACAAACGAGCATGCATACCATTCGGATGGACTCTGGAATCTTGACGAGCTTGGAGTTACACCCTTCCACCATCGGTAAATTTTGTTTCGAGTTTGCTCCATATCGGCCTCGAGTGTGGTAAGAGGGGTCGGAAAAGCAAGGTAACAATTTCAGGCCAAAAGAAGGAGACAAGTACCGAAACAGCGCCACGTGCAACATAGAAAATTTTGGGATTCGTTGGATATATTCTTGTGTCTTACTTTGAAATGGATTTCTATTCCGGAACCCAACCCTGCTCTGAGACATAGGCCATTAACTCTTCAGTGGTCTTCCTTGAAAGGGGAATTGCTAGCTAAGCCGTCAGACAAATCAACAAACCAACGTGTATGCTCAGCTTCAGGAATCCTAAGAATTTGTCTGCGACAAATTTGAAGAGATTCCTACGCGTGATGCACTTTATCATTGTCTGATTCACTGGAGAAAGCCCTGAGACGGCTCTCGCAAACCCCGACCTTCTTTCGACTGCGAATCTGGCGACCTTAGGAATGGCTTTTGAATTTCCGAATTTCCCATCTTTATTGCACTTCCTCGCGCTATTGTGCTGCTGCTGCTGGCCTCATTTCATCTAGGAGGCAGCCGAGCGACGAGCTGGCTTGTTGACCAAGTGTTTCTATTTGCTCAAACGGCAGGCAAACGTTCATCCCCGTCGTATCTTCTTCCGTTGCGTGCACGTAATACTACGCAACGCAATACGAAGAGCATAACATTTTACGAGATGGGTGATAATGGGCTGTAGATGTGACTGCTTCGAATAAACAACGGTGTTCAGTTTCATTCCAAAGTGGCGGCACTTCTCTAGCAGTGACATAGCCTAACTTGGTCCAACATCACATCGACACATCCCATCCAAAGCTCGTAAAAGTCCGAATTCCGCTTTGAGCGCCTTGAATTTCATACGCATTTACATAACAATGCCCGTGGACACTCGCGACATCGCCCTCGCCCTTGTCGCATATGCTGGGTCTTAGTCAGGCGAACATAAAAGGAAACAAACAAACTTCAGCCAGTGTACACATCACATTCATAGCCATGCGCCGACGGAAGTGAAGCCCACTGCGCAACATCCTCACTTTACTTTGCGGTATACAACAAGTGCACTTGAGTATCAGATTACGCAATAAAAACCTATGCAGGTATTGTAATTCGACCCAGTGCCAAGCAAAGCACGGCACAGGTTCCCGAACTCGAGTCAATCGTGCTATATCGGGTGGAGGAAGCCATCCACTCAAGTCCAAGGTGAACAAGATGCTCTAGTCATGTTTGCAACAGCTTATCCGTGTCGGCACGGATCTTCAGATCACCATATGCTCGCCCGTGGCACCCTCAAGTGAGCAGTGAGTAGTCCCGAAAGCGGATAATCCGCCAGCCAAACATGCTGCCACGACCGTTTTGATGTTGCCGCTCAGCACAAACTTGGCCCCATGTGGTGACTAATTACCCGGAAAAGGTAAGCAGCTACCGCTTTGAGAGGATCCTCACGGTTATTGAGGCTGGAAATCGCTTCCCAACAGAGAACTGGGCTCCCGCGGTGGAAAAAAAAAACCAGCGCTAGCGTGGCGACCTTTTTGGTCGGTTTGTCAATTGGCGTTACTTGCACACATAATTCATTGTCAACGACCAACAAAACTATCACAGTGGAACAACCCGGAGCGTCGGCAACCGGGATGAGCCCTGCGTGGATTGGATCATGACTGATGGCTATGGCACAGGGTGGATCGGCGCTAAGCGTTGGCTCATTATGAATGATGCGTAGTCAAACTGAGCACCGACAATCGCCATCTAATTGCAGGGGCACTTTGAAATCAACCGACACAAGTGCGCCATTTCGTAGCCTTTCCATGAGCGCTAATTGGGGAAACGTTTGCTCAAGGCGAACCCCCACAGTCCATCTCCATGTACTGCCGACAAACGACAAATGGGCAAACCTAAGAATCTCAGGACTGCGCTGCTCATTACCGAAAGCTCCTTCCTAACAAGGGGCTTCTTGGAACCGTGCAAAAATGCCAGGATGTCCTTGTATTAGCATAATCAAAGCAGAAAAGCTGCAGTCAGTCCAGCTAGCAGGCGTAATACTACCGTGACAGTTATCGTGAGGGGACGAAGACGTTATCTGACGAATCGGCGGCTCTCGGGATCTCTTCTGACCGGTCGCCAGATCACAATCTCACAGGGACCTCACAACGCTACGCAACCCTTGGCGCGTACTGCTTATATGCGACTCGCTGCCATTTGACACTTGACGATCGTAAATCCATCGGGCGCCCGTCAACAGCTCATATTAGATCACACAAGAAAGATATACCGCACCCGGGTGATGACGATTTCGAGACCGTCTATGACGGCGGGAAGAGCCGTCAGTTGCTCCATAAACAATCGCTGGATCGGAAGCTCATGGTCACGGTCCGGTAGCGGCATACTTTAATCGTACCCTCGGACTGGGATTCACGCTCTCTACTATCCCAGTCCCGTGCGAAGACAAACCCAGCTAACCCTCCTTCCTAATCTCTTTAGCTTTTCTGAAATGATCTCTGGCAAGTTGCGACAATCCCTATTTAGCTGCTGTAGCGCAAATATCAAACCCTAGCCGAAATCAGAGAGCCTTTTAGAAGCGGGAAGAAAAATAACGAGGCATAGGAGAGCTGGAGATTGAAAAGAACCTCCTACTGACCTTAATGTATCATCAGCTTACAATTTCTCAGCCTCGTTCCGAGTAAGCCCAAGAAAAGGCGGAAGGTAGACCACGGACCAAGACCCGTGCACTGTATTCCCCTAGAAAGAGCGGAGGAAAACCCTGTCAAACTTTCCAATCCCTTCAAATTGAGATCACCTTCAGGAAGACATTTTTGTAGAATATGTGTGGCAAAAGTAGAAAAATGATAAAATGAGAGCATTTATTGCAAAAGGAATCGATAATACTTCCAGAGTTATTTTTTCTTTCTTCCCTGGATATCGACAGAAAGATAAGCAGCCGGCTCCGAGTCTGTCACCGAGTTTACTCAAGACTAGGCAACCTAGGATTCACAAACCGATAATTGCCCCGTAAAATGGTTTCGACCGGCATTACTCCTACAAAATGACGGTATCGTCATTTGCATTGCGATATCCAACCATCTGATCAACGAGAAAGAAATTTTGGCGCTCTTGTCTCTAGGGGGGGGGTCATTCAAAACAGGACATTGGTGCGTAGGTACCACTGGTTGGTGACGCTCGGACTAAGCAGAAGATTGGAAAAACTCAGGGGAAACAAGGGTTGCTAACGTCCTCTCCCAGAATTCCTCCCCCTTTCTAAGACTTAGTCTCATGTTCTGCAAGTGGATCGGTTATTTCAATGTCCTCCCTAACGAGATAAGTGCCGGAATTTGATAATTAATCATTTTTTGACGTCAGTAATTTGCAGAGGGTTCTCAAGAATGCAGCACTTATTCGAACCCCTACTATCCAGCAGAAATTCCGTCAAGTCAAGTAAACAACAGTTCCAGTCTGGGGAACGTCTGCTGCTTTTCTAGGCGGGTAATCCTCAAACCAGAAAAAAGCTGGATGTTAGGATGCTCCTTAGCGGAAGTGCAAACCATATGTTCCAAGTGAGAAATGGCACTTGAGAATCGTTCTGAAGTGCAGAGAACAGCACCAGAAGTGAATGACCCTCAGTTGCGCAACGATCGTTCTTCGTCTTCGCCTGCCAGTAATCCTGCTCTAATCAGTAGATTAGGTAAACGCACCACGGAGGACCGACCAAATAGGCGTCATTGGACACCGGGGCTGGGGCGATAAGCGTACAAAGTCTCCTAATTGACCCTTAGTTAGCCACCCACCTGGGTTCAAACTGCTGCCACTACAAAGTCTATTGTGTTGAATTTCGAAACTGCGACTTCACGACGGCGGCCGCGAGGAAACAAAGAAGTAGGAGGAATTTAATGGTGGTTGACTTCTCCGGCGGAGAGACCATTTCCTACCTAATGAACCTCATACAAGTGAAAATGAGCCGTGACTGTAAGACAGGATCTTCCGCGCCCAGTGTGGAGGCTATAAACAGCTGAAAAGGATGGCCACCATGACTGATCACGAGGTAGTTCAGCTGAAACAATGGCCTCACTACCATAAAACAATGTGACCCATTGAGCGCGAGGACAGATCACGCGCATAATTAGTGGATTTGGGAAGGATCCGCAGAACAACCCAATCGTCATGGAATCGAGAATTTTGCAGACAATTCGATATAGTAAAACGATCATGATTTAAACTCCACTTGCCAATCAGCAAGGCCGTTTGTGGTCCTACAAGGAACCCCTTGGGTACGGTAACCAGTCCTTTGTGTTTCGAGCACTTTCAAAATCAATCTCCCGTTATACCTGGTCGAGCACATCATCATGTAACAGGTGCAGCCACCTATCTCACCTAGTTGGAGCATAAAAATTGTAATAAAATGCACCTGCTCGCATAAACGAGCTTTTAGCCGTGTTTTACTCGACGGAAAACCTCTCGCATAAGTAACGCAGTGGATTTCATTTCGTATCCAAACTAATGCTATTTGAAAGAAGAGTGACCGACGTGCTGCACTCCTGGAAAGCCCTTGCCTCTTCATGTATTTACATAATCGAATTTGTGGGCGACATCCATTGCACAGGCACGGAGGAGACTTGCGGGGCAAGAAAAAAACACTACTTCTCGACTCCCTCGAGGGTCGTCTTCCTATGTTAATGGGCTCCAAAGTAAAAACACAACTAAGACCATAATTGGCGCATTCAAGAAAAAAAGTACGCGCAAAAAGTCGCAAATTACAACATCAAGAAGAAACCAGAAAAACTCAAAAATAGAACGTGAACCCAAGATACGGGGTACTGTAGAACCAAGACGGTCCTTTAATAGGATTTTGTAAAGGTTTGCGGGGGTTAGAAAAAGTGAATAGAAAACGACCAGGTACCTCTCAGAAACACCTCATGGTAGACTGATTGACTGATAGATTCCCTATCAAATCTTCATTTTTTTCCCTAAGTTTACCCCTAGAGACAAAAGTTCTCCAAGCGGTAGTTATAATTAATTATAATAAGCAAATTTCACTAACTTGTGACAATTTCGTACTCGTTGGTATAAATTTTACTGCGAGTGTGCATTTGTTTCCAGGACATTATATTTGACGCCTTACGATCATGGTAGCCCGTCGACCTACTTAAGTAAGCAAACACTGCTAAATTTAGGGCAGGGCCTCTTATTGTTAGCCAAAATAGGTATTCCCACCACGTTCATGCTAGTCGTGTGGCCTGCTTATGAACAGCGAGGGAGGTTTTTCAAATAGAATTCATGAAGAATGGTGTCGAGGAAGAAGGAGCACCCTTTGAATGCCACCCCCTACTCACTTTTGAAAGGAATTTTCCAGATTACACCATATACAGGAAATTTCACCCCTTGATACCTTATAAGTGAACCTTAAACCCTCATACAATTGAGCCTCTTCAAAATTTACCAAATGTGGGTTGAAACCCTTACCCAGCTCGCACCCATTAGGATGTCCATCAAGTGTTTTGGATGTGGCCATGAAATACGCTTGGGACCAGCATCTGGATCATGAATGACCGCCAAACACCACTTTAGCGTCGTTAGCTAAGAGCTAAGCTGATAGAATTAGCTTACATCGTCGACTAATTTCAACCCCAGCTTTGGCGCCTTGGTCTTCGCACCAGGACCAAAGCGCTAAAGCTGCTGCGACCTCGAGATTGGTAAACTGACGCTTTCTATTGTATACACACGCATTCAAATCGAATACCGTTCACATATGGCAAGCGAGCGTTGAACGAACAGAACGGAAAAAACAACGGAACGTGGGAGAAAACTCACTGTTGGATTGAGCAGGCAATTCTTCAGCGCTGACCAGCGCCCAGACGACGCTGCAGGTCAGCAGAAGGATTTGTGAGCTCCTCATGTTGGTATTAAACCAAACTGCTCATTTACGAATAGCTTCGAATTAGTAGTAGAAGAGACGTTCTGAAAGCGACAGCATCAACGGCGATGACGGCCAGAACCGAACTGGTGAGGGGCGGCGTCGAGGGCGGGGCACCGGCCGTCCTCGCTTCGGCCGCGGACCACGTCCTCGACGGGGAGCCCCTCAACGAGGTGATAGGTGCTCTTCGACGTAACCAGATGAATGAAAGAAAATGCATTCTCCAAGTGTATAGCAATGGAAAGATGAGAATGAGAAAGCAATGTCTTGGAAATGAAATGAGAATGTAAAGCTGCTTTACAATCTTAAAAAACAGAAAATGGGGTCAAAACCAGTAAGGGGGGAGGGACATGTGGTGCGACAGTTCTATCGCGTGGAGTAATCCACTACTCTGCAGGGGAAGGGAGCTCCGAAGTAGGTGTGAAAGTTTGAGCGAAATGCTTCAGTACCCTGGGGGATCCCCTGTGCAAAAATTGGAATTACTGTAGCTGGCACGAAGTATCACATCACATGCCCCCTTCCTGGATAAGACCTCAAACATGCTATATTGAAATGAATTCTCGTCCAAGGGTGTAAAAATATCAAAGGGAACATTGACGGTCACGAGATATCATAGTGGGTATGGAGAGTTCCGTAAATTGCCACACGTGTCGCCGATAAAACAATTACGGTAATAGCTAAAGTAGTGCAATTACGGTGGGTAATTCTTTGAGTCAATAGCTGAAATTCACTTACATTGCCATCTGAGTGAAAGCTCCTAAAAATTAGACCCTACAATTTGATCCCAAAATATTGGGACACGCAGTTGCGCCTTGAGAAGCAGCTGGGGTCCTGCACAGAAAACGACTACGGTGGACGCAGCGGTGCGTCTGCCACAAGGAAAGGCAGCAACCAACAAATTAGTATGCGGAAAGTGAATGCTTGTTAATCGGATGACTGCCTCTAGAGTATCCTTGTCTTTTACCACGGCGCTCTTTCGTCCTCTTAAGGTCAAACGGCTAGGGAAACAAGGGCACCACCAATATCGACAGATTTGTTTACTTCTTGTTTATTTAGTCAATAATAATGCAAGAACTCGATAGAGGCTCGGAACGGTAGGCGACTGGCTCAAAAACAATCGAGAATTCCTGTAAGACATATTTCTAAACATTTTTGATCAAGGCGGTTTCCTTGGAAATCGTGCAGCCAGCTGGAAGCTGTGCGATGTTTTTTTCGAGCCTGAGGTAATCATTCAGAAATGCAAAACGGCTCCACTATTGACAAGTGCCAGAAAGCGAAACGAGTTGGGCTGCTGTCGGTTGAGGTGAACGAACTTCTAAAGGGCAAGTTGGTTGAGGTAATTTGCAAATCGACATAATGGCCAGCTTGGCCGACTGCTTGCTCAGTAACGCTGGCCACCAACGGACCTGAATAATTCCATAGCGGAGGTGAAATGGCGTGAAATGCTCTGTGTGCTTCAATCGACACCCTCACACATGTACACAATTTCTAAAATTGGAATCACTCAAAGCCAGATGGGTGACGTGTCGGGAAAAAGGTCCCATGAGGGTTCGAGGGGGAAAAAGTCCACCCAGTTCATCTAACTGAGCGGTTTTGATGCGGGAAATTTTTCACGAGTCGAATTCTCGGGTGATAGCTTAACTGATGAACCTAAATGAATTTGGGTCAAAGATTCAGGGTCTTTCGAACTATGTATAAATGTGGTAAAAACTACAGCTATGAGGCTGAAACTCCCATCGAAAGCTTCAAATATTCGAAACCAGTAGGCAGAATTGGTTGGACATCGCTGGTAAAAGGTTTTCCAAAAGAATCGGCCTTATGTCGGTAATCGAAATGAGGTTCATAAAACGGCAAGGTAGTAAAACCGGGAGTCACTGTGAGCTTTGCAGTAATGAATAGTCAGGAAAATGGGATGGACAAAAAAGAGGAGAGGTAGTGCAGCGGTTATAGGCGCCACTTCGTACATTCATGAGCTGCAAGATCGAATCGCGCTTTGGTCAACCAACCTCTTAACGCTTAGGGTTTGGCTAAATTGCACTGAACTCGTCTTACTAGTAAAAAGAGCGACGCCAACTTCGTCTTCTCCGGGTAACTACTAAAAGGTCTATTCAAACGGCTCAACAGTTTTGAAAGGAAGTTCAATGCGTGGCGTAGCCGAAAATTTAGCCTTGAATTTTTAAGCCCTATAAAGGACACCAAAAGACCCTTCCTGCACTCATGCTCGTCAGAGACCAATTGAGACCCGCAATACCTTGGATAATCGTTTTACAGCCATGATGTCGCCGCGGCCAGAGGCAGATGAGGTCGTAAATTTAAGCCTTAGCAAATTATCTCGCTGAAAATCGGTGGTAAATCGAGACTACCAAGAAATATTGTGACGGGTATTACGTCTCTACTGTGATATACAAGCAATAAATGATCTCTGCTACGGGGCTGGGACACATTCAATTGGATATCAAGCGCCATGGCATGGGAACACACACTGCACAACCTTTTGGGGCTGCAAAGGCCCTTGAATGGCTAAAGTCATTTCCGATTCGGAGTCGTTTCCTCCGCGTCGTCGCCGCGCGATTCGACTTGTCATCGGCATTTGGCGCTGAGAAAATAAGCGTATGATTAAATTTCCTGGGTAGGTAATCAATTCGTATCGAATTCATTCAAGCGAGCGGACCAAGTAACACTTATTCTCGAGTCGATTAGTCCTAGGAAACATGGAGTCAAGATGATTGTGAAGTGATAGCTAATGCCAAGGAGATAAGTGATAAGATCGACAAAGGTTGGGCCGATATGAAAGCTAATATGTCGCCGGTTAGTGATAAGGTTTAGTTACCCGTAGGCAACATCGCGATTCTTGAATGTAGGTAGTGAACGAAGAAAAATAGTTATATTTGAGTAAAAACATAGAACTTATAAAATTTTTGAATGAAATGATGTTTTAGAAGCCTAAAAATTGTCAAAAGTCAGAAGCGGCGGACAGCAAGAGCCTCACAAAGCCACACACCTCCTTGGCTCAAAGCAATTATGGATATCCTACCTCCTAGAGGAGCCTGAAGTGTCAACCTGCCTGGAGCAATGCCACATTAGAACACCACTTTCTCGGGCCACATTTACGCTGATGACACCTGTATCTGCTACCGTAATCTCCAGGTGCGATGAACGGATTGCTGATTCATGGCTGGGGAAGGGCCAGAAAGGATCAATAGGAGTTGAACTTGGCATTTAGAAAATCAGATGGACCAGCCTTCAATTGACCCAAGCGCGCTAGCAAGAAGCGAATTTCTCGATACACAGCTCCGGAATTGTGAAAATCCTTTCGGACCAAATCGTAAATAAGGAAGTTCAGAAATACCCCCCCCCCCCTCCCGATGAGTTGGATGTATCAAAACTGGTACTTAGGTAAACCCGACGCTATTTCTGGGGAGCGGGTACTGACTACCCCGGAATGGGAAGGTTCCTATACATATCAAACAAAGGGAACTGTCTCAGAACGATATGAAGCAGGATGAGCCATGTGTTAAGAAAATCTAGCCCATACGACCCACTCATCCCCCCCCCCCAATTAAGTCCTCACAATCGTTTTATTTGCCTACAAACATCTTATCCGGTCGAACTTTTGCTTTCGAACTCTGCGTAGCAAGAGAGCTTTCGAAAATTGAGAATATGAAGAATCATTCTGTGGAGAAGAATAACTCTCTGATACCACCCTCTTCGCCATATTTGGAAGAATCTCCGCAAACATTCCCAAATAGGTAGCTTTTTCTTTAGAGAGGCCCTGTCTCTCTCCAAAAAGCACATAGACTTAGGCGCGGACGGAAAGGGTCAAACGAGGACTCTCCATGAAGGAGTCCTGATTTTACTCACCCCGGTATTAGAGTCAACCATTATGAAAGATTGGCTTTACACTTTCACACCGTCTGCCCCTCCATACCCCTTTTTGCACCGCCTACAAGGCGATTTTTGTTTTCTTGGAACGTTGACGTAGTTAAAGTTTCATGAGGTTTTCGTCACAATATGCCCCTACGAAGATTAATCTCGTCTGAAAGGAACGGGTAAACGGGAAAAAGCTCCCTTTGAAGGAGAGCTGTCGTAGCCGACTGAATGACAAAGCGACAGCATCGGACGACGACAGCTCAGTGATCGAACTACATCGAAATTCTCTGACATCTACCGTGGGAACAATTCCCAGAGGACGTCAACCGATTCTGTTACTGCTACGCAAACATGGATGGTAATTGTTGAGAAAAAACAGTGCGAAAAATATATAGGAATCGACATCATTGGGAATTCTTCAGGTGAAATTGATTGATAGGAATCATTTTTCTCAATGGCCCACCAGAAAACGCTTATCTTTGCATAATCAATCATCATTCAGAAAAGATTCAAGGGACGTCATATTTATGACAGATGATACAGAGGACGACCAAATGTAAATAGAACCCATCAAAGTAAAGCGGATGTCACCAGGAGGCTAAAAAATGTAACTACGTTTGAAAACAAAACTAAGCCTGAGTGTAAGCCATCAATCGGCGTGTATCTGCCACTGTAGAAGCTTATTTGAGCCTCAAACGAAAGAAACTGATTTTGTCATACTTTTTATATAGTACACATATAGGAATCAAACAATAAATAATGGGTATTACTCGCCATTCCCACAAACGAAAGAGATGTCTGGGAAGACATAGGACATAACAAAAGGACCAAGCTGTACTCGGGCGATTAAGAGCATGTGAACAAGCTGTATACTGTAGTCTGTGCTGCATTTATATACAGTAAGTATGCCGTTCCCTTTTCTTGGAAAACGTGAGGAGCGTCGAGTGCAGACCACACACCACAAGTTACGATGGCCAAGAAAAAAGAAAAGAAAAAGCCACGTTTTTCCGAACCGTCGTCACTTGCGGGGCATGGTCTGCACTCGTCGCTCTTCTCGTTTTCCGAATTGGTGGGTATGTGAAAGGAATTGAAAAATCCCTTCGCCATTGCACCGCACGCGCACGGAGAGCTAGAAATTTCGCAGTTTTCAGAGGAAAGATCTACAATAACAGCACGCGAGACCCCAGAGACCCTATCTCAAATGTTTGGTGCTAGTCTCACCACTTATAAGTCACAAGCTAGACACCTGTGAGCAAGATCCTGACTGATACAACTATGCAACCATGCCATATGGTCCCTTACCGAGTCGCAAATCTATGCATTACTGATGACGTGGAATCAGGGACGACCGGAAGATTTATGGATATTTCTTTAACAATGAGAAAAAAAGGCAGTGACTAACGGAAGCCCCACTGAACTTCTGGCACCACCCCAATTAATTTTTTCCTCCCAAAGAATAGTTGAGTTCAGGATGCCTACAAATTAGAAAAAGCATTCATACAAGGCAATATAATAGATTGGATCCGATCATCACTGAAGATACATATCCCACACATATCCAACTACTAGTCAATTCTCAATGGATTTTGCGACATGGTAAATACCCCTCACTTGCAGAAGGCGAAGGAAGGCAATGCAACCATAAAGGCTATTAGGCCTGAATAAGGGCAAAAAATAGAATCAATGATTCATTAAAGTGAGCCGAGAGCGCAAGCAAACAAAAGCCGCTGGTGATATTGGTGGAATTCCTGAAACGGGGAAAGTATAGGTGAAATCCAGGACGACGGCTGCAGAGTCGACAAGGGCGGCGGCAAGCGTGTCCGGAGGCGACAGCTTTGATTTAGCGGCTAATTGAGCTTCCCGTTCCCAGGGTTAACCAACATCAACACACTTAGAGTCTCCCACTCACATCTCACACTTCGCCTCTATAACCACATATGTAACTAGCGGCTACGATCATTCTTGCCGATAGGGGCTCAAGGGTTGGGCTATGTGATATCCTGAGAGCTATGCTTGTTGAGGTGATAAGATCTTATCTATACGGTAATTACAGCAGTAACCGAGCCCTATACCGGTATCTTTCCACGAATCTCTTCTGTCAAGTACACCTGGAAGTCTCATCAATCAGATCTCCATCACTCGGAGGTAAACTATCAGGAATAAACGAGCGCCAAATACAGCGAAAATCCCGGTAAAAACCCCTAGAAAGGTGAGAAATTACAGATTACGAATGGAGGATATTCGTGTGAAAGTCGAGCGTTCTAATGGTAGGTGCTACTGAGAAACTCATTAAACGGACGTGAATACATCACGACGAACTAAAGTGCATTACATCGAGCAGGAATAAGTGAGTAGATGATGGAAATATAGGCGAGCTTCTGCAATCTTTTAAATATTCCTGAGGCTTGCTAAGCCGGCTATGGGAGTGAGAAATGAGATTGACGGCCTCCTAAGCTGTTGTAAGTCAGCAATCAGCTCGAAGTAGCTCAATGTTCACCAATTCAAACTCGTTGCCTGTTGTTGGTAAGGCAGAAAGATCCATCAAATTTCGAACTAATCTTGTGTCCCAACCTTCAATCACCTTTTTTTTTAATTTCCGCAGTTCTTCAGGCCGATGGCGTAACTTTTCAAGTAATGCTGCTTGCTAGAATTATTTTTATTTATTTCCTTTATTATCACTGTTCAATAATTTATGTTCACTGTTGCTTCATGACCTTCAGTCAATTCCCATTATGATATCTTGGCGCAGAAACTTAGTTCAAAGCTAGGGTAAAAGTAAACGATAAGCAACCGAGCACTGTAGTTCTAGCTAGCACCAAAGTAGTCTGCGGGGATAAAAACAGTGAGTAGGGCTGTGATTCTGATTGTAGGCCATGAGAAGCCAAATGCCTGGTAAGCGAGAGGGCGGATTCGAGTACCTTTTGTGCCAAAGGCTATGCTCATGACTCAGACGGGCTCGAATCCGCCCCTTTCGCTTACCAGAGGTAAAAACAGTGAGATGGATTGTTACCTTATTGTAGGAAATGAAAAGCTCAAATTCCTGGTAAGCAAGAGGGACGGATTCGAGTCCCTCTGGGCCAAAGGCGGCGCTCATGACTCAGACGGGCCTCGAATCCGCTCCTTTCGCTTAGCAGTCTATGATTTGCGGTAACACTGACAAGTGTATCGTCTGGCCCTCGCAAGTATTATTGTAGGCTAAATCGCACACAAGTGCCTCCACGATCCCAAATGTAAGGAGAATGCGTGGCGCACATCAAAAAAAAACTTGACGTCAAAAATTTGTTCATTACCATTTGCACTGATTCTATTCAAAATGGCCATGAGCTCAGGGGGGACACTGAGGGGGGGGGGAGGGTGGTGGGGGGCTGAGCCTTCCACTTAGATTTATAGAGGCAGTCATGACTTGTTAAGAACAGTCTAGTTCACCGAGAGACAGAATCTGACAATCTTGTGAATGGAAAGCGGCAGGGCTTGAAAAAGAGGCAAAGAGGGAAATTGGACCCTTGCCACCAAGAAAAGCTGCTAAACTTTGCGGACCCGATCAGATTATTCTGATAGTTTCCCATAATCGCAACGTGTCCGAAATCATTTGAAACTACTGATGGTAAGCACCTTCAAAGATAAGTCAATACTTATGGGAAGCGCAGTTGTTCGGCCAAGCAGTCAAACAAATTATTTTATGTAAAATCAGATTTTTCACCTTACGATGTTTTTAGTGCTAAAAATGCCTAAGGCTTAAAATACCTCGAGTGAAAAAAAACTATACATAGAGCCCTAATGGTGTGTCCAAGCGAAATAAAGTTACTCACAGCTCTTGCAGTACGGACGGCGGCGGGGACGAAATTTCATTACCCGCGGAAACAATTCACGGACGAGTTGCCGCCATCGCCGCTAAGCCAAAAACCGAATTTAGCAGCTGTACAGATCTGATGAGGCCTCGTAGCGAGTCAAAGCATCATTGACCTCAGTTTCATCCGAGGACAACCCAGACTTTTGGGAACACTCTATGTAGTGGCGCTGGCTCGGCGTCGGAAATAGAAAGTCGGAAAACGGAACATCTGCTACGCCACGGTAATCTTCTAGAGTCCAGAAGTGGCGATCTTTTGCCTGTAGTATTTTTTTCCAAAGATTGCAGATATGAATCACAAGCGTTAAGAATATCGACGGCGATAGCTCTATGGCACTATTAAATTGAATAATTTATGAGGTCCATCTCGCTTGCTCACCCTCGAGTGCTGGGCGTTCCTCGGGAATAAATCGCTCCACTGCAGCAAAAGACCTATTAATGAAGTCTCTATGAGTCGTATAGTTGAGCGTCCAAATAAGCCAATTAAGTAATTACTTATCATCCAAGATGAGAGAGAATTAAGTTGAGAAAATGTTAAGAATTGGGGATTAGAGAGCTAGGGATGCCACTGAGGCGACACCGCGGGTTTTGCGTCATCGCCGAACTGCAAAGCAGAAGTTTCTTGAAAACGCCAAATAAAACACGCGATATTCTCATGAATGAAACTTTGCTTTTTCAGGAGCTAAGCAGTAGATGTCCTTCCCGACAGCTCCGAAATTATTTCGCAGAACGGCATCTTTTATCAAAAATCATTCCATAAATCCGTCAGTAATTGGTGCAGGATTTGAATGAACGTTCTGAGATAAGCCGTGCCTTCAGCCAAACTTAGGAACATTGGGAAAACTGAGGCAGTTTCAACTGATAATTGGCCAAAATTGACTGTCTGCACACGGTTTTCGATTTTTTTTGCTCGCAAGGTTACCGGCGAGCTTTTACTTGAAGTGATTGTGGTATTATGCGGGGGGGGGGGGGAGCTTATCACATGCATGGTCCGAAATATCAAGTTTTGACATCGCGGCACTCTATCTCTGGTCGAAATCGCACGGATAGCACGTTGATTCTTATGAAAAACGCAAATATTTATTTACAAATAGCAATGTACTAGTTTGACAGGGTAGCAAGTATCGTGTAAAACACTTCTGATGTATTGAAATGCTGTCACGATTCTGTATAAAGTCGAGTGCATGACGCATTTTGAAGTGGTCCATGGACTATACCGACTCGACCTTTCATTACTTCAATTCCGACTGGCTTACTAACTTGATTTAATTTAATTTTGTTATTAATTTGCTTTTTCTGGGGTGTGCAACGGTCAATTCTCGATAGTAGCCTTCCAAGCTACTAACATTATCAGTTGATCAGTCCGTTATCGTAGGCAGGCGAATCCTCACAGTCACCCACTGCACTTTGTACTATTTCTCTAGCAAGCCCTAGAAGAACACCACATTTCCACCGTTTGAACCTTTCCATCTTAAGTTGTGTTAGTGCCCATTCAGAGAAGTGCGTACAAACTGCAGTGGTAAGTAATGGCTATCACCAGCTCTAAGGCCGATGTCAGACTTCGCAAATCGAGCGATCCCAAGCGTTCGCGGACGCGGCGCGGCCAGCGAATCGCTGTATTGGCTGGTAGCGAATCGCGACCGCGAACGCAAGCGAATCGCTAGTAGCGAATCGTTGGATTCGCAAAGTCTGACGTCGGCTTGAATGCTTGGCTTCGAAAGCCAATAATAGTCCATGAAAATACAAAAATAGGTTCACTACTAAGAGTGGTTGAATAGAGAGAGGAGAAAAGAGAGACGAGGAGGCACAGAGATCGACTAAAGCCGTTTCAGAGACTTGAAGGAAGCAGAGCATTTCCTGGTCAACGCAATTAAATGGTACCGATAGAGTAATTCGAAGCAATCGTCTGCCTCTACATATCCGTTTCCTAGAGGGATCACCGGGAAAACGTTCAAACCCGAAAAGAGAAGAAAACTGGAAAGTCGCATGGAAATCTTCACAACTGAGAGGTCCACTTACCATCGAAATCGAAAAATAGTCTCAAAATTGAGCTGAAGGAAAACAACCTATTTATGAACTATTTTCTTCTGTGCCTCAGAGCATCAATCTCAAGAGTTTTTACTCAAATACTCTCACATCAATAGACTAAAGAGGGATGGGAAATTATGACTACCAGATAAAAATGGTTGCGTTTAGTCGGCCAAGAAAGGGCAATCTCATGGCGAAATCACGACGAATAAACTTGGTCGTTATGGTTACGTTCGTATAAGTTTCCACGGAAGACATTCAAGAGAGTGCTTCTGGATTCCCGTGGAATTACCTACAACAGGGCAACGAGATTGGCTATTCGGCTCTTACGACAAAGCGGCCATGTGGTCTATCTAAAAACAGCTGTTTGTGGATTCATGTATCGTCGTCGAGATCGAGGTCTTGCCCTTAATCGGGCCCGTTATGGGAAGAATTCAACAGGCATTGGCTGAGATTCGAAACCACAGGAACCATTCCAAACAAAAAATACCCTATCAAATTATGCCAAAAAGTTGGTTACTGGCAGCAGGGCTTGAGGCTTGTGTTCGCGGGTCGTCGCAATTTGCATAAAATTTCAGCTGCCAATCCCTTCAAGACGCTTTGGCTATAGCAACAACGGCGTTGATATATGAAGCATCACAGAATTTGATTTTCAACTCGTAAAATTTTCTATGTGTGGAAGTGCTGTAGTGGGAAGTGGCACTGCTTACCATGAGCGCGGGACGCAGATCAAATCCTGGTCGTGCGCCGTCCAGGCGAACCAAGCCTTCTATCCCTCCGAGGTGGTCAATCGGTACTGGACTTCTCTCGGAGGTTAAAAAACATTGAGTTGTACATCGACAGGCTCCCGCAAGTTATAGAATAGGTCAAATCGCATTCGAATCGTCACTGCGATTCCGAATGAAGGCAGAATGCATGGCGCATCACATAACGGATTGATCAGCACTTCATGTTTTATCCTTTTACGCAAATAGAAATTTTCTACGAACCTTTCTTGATCAAATAATGAATCACTGGACTGGAGCTACGATTTTTCAAATAAGAGCCATTAAAGAGGGTCTCCTTCAATTCGCATCTTATTTACTCAATGTTTGGATGTATTATGTGATGGTCTCTGTTCAATGTAGTAGATGTCTCAAGGCGATCTCATATTGCCTCATAATAACCGAAAGCTAAGGATCACAACCGACTTGAACCTGCAACTCAATATTTCGTGTAATCTTTTCCACCCGTACGCTCACCATCAGGTTAGAGCAGGTGCTGCGAAATCTGTTCTAGGGGGGGGGGGAGGCGGGGTATTTTGCCTAATTTGAGAGAGAGAGGACGCATTAGAGAGATTGACAGATCATCTTGGAGTGGGTTGTCAGGGATATTCGAAGGAATTTTGAAGAAATCTAGAAACTTCCACGCTTTTACTGTAGTATGGCGTACTGAAGCATAAAAATAAATAATAAAATAAACAGACAAATAAATGAATAGGTGAAAGAAATAGATGAACAATAATGGATACATATCTAGACACTTCCTTACTGCTGCTCCCTTCCACCGCCCACCCCCCCCCTCCCACTTAAAAGGGTCTCTTCTGAATTTTAAAGACCAATGTGGATGATTTGATGTGCGTATACGTATACGTACTGCTAATTTTCCTTGACATTGGCTGATTCTGCCGCCAATTTCCTGAGTGTTTGATAGGAGTAAAGCTGTATTTGGCGCTATCGCAATATATGGGGGCATGCTCTAGTATCAATCCTAGAAGAGGGCAGGAACTTCTGGGAAAATGGAAATAGCTTACGCACACTGGTGTCTGCCCTCCCCGTCCGAGGTTTAGTTCGTAAAAAAAGGACGTGTTTCACACGTTTTTAAATGCACTGCCACCACCTAGCCCCCGTATCCTGCGACTGCGCCCCCGACTTGTTCAATAGGGTCTCCGGAAAGCTTTTACCAACAGAGCCCTCAGTTACTCCCTCATCTAGAAATGATCTCCATGCGAAGCTACGGTTTTTAGAAGAATTGGGCAGTCTGCTACGCGGCAAAAGTGCTCGAAGGAAGTGACGAGCTAGCATCATTTGGGGGGGGGGGGTGATTAGATAGGAGTGCACAGAAAGAAGCCAATAGGAAATGAACGGCGAGAAGTTCGAGGATCACTCGAGGCGTCAATGAGCTGTGAAAATTCAATCTTCTCATTATGGAAGGAAATAGAGTGGCAAAGCGCCGTGTCAGTGAATCACTACCGAGCACTCAAATGACGAGAAGCCGATCGGGCCTGCAACGGGCCCTTCTAAAGAGCAGAGAGCTTACTCACAACGATTCGCTTGAACGAATGGAGAGGAAGAGAAAAAAATGAAGAAAAATAGGAAGAAAAATGAAAGAGAAAAGCTTAACACGACCACCTCTGTGTGAGAAATTCCTTTCTTGGATGCGAAAACAGAGAAATCCTCATTTTCGTCCTAGGGAGTAAGCATTTGTCACCCTTTGTGTAAGGTACCATAACCAACCAAACTTGTCTCCATTCACGTTTGTCAAAGGAAGTTCAATAGGTTTCCCCGTTGTTGTTGTCTGCGTACGTGAGGAAATTCTCAGAACCCAAAATAAAAGAAATGCAACTGACCAAATGTCGATTTTTTTTTTCAAATATACAGCCGTGAAATTGACGGTATTCGACAGAAATTGTCGCAACCTAATTGATTCGACAGTAAAGCGCTAAACAACCAGTCATAAATGAGCCCATTGCCATTCTTCACGCGGTGGGTCTCCCGTCAAGTACTTTACCATTAACTGTTGCTGGAAAAAAGCAGAACCTTGCACGTCCGCGAGCGAAGTCAATTGAGGTATTCTAAAGCGTCGACTTCACGGAACTGAAAACGATCCCAAAATCAGGCTTCACCATCACAAAAGGTAAAATTATGTGAGGATCACTAACCATAAGTTCAGTACTGGGGTAAATTCGGTACAGCAGCCGGTGTGAAACTCTGTGGAGACTCTATTTCAAAATTGGACATAACCTCAATTCAAACTTCATACTCATTGATCTTCAAATTGTTGCAAAATACGAGTCATTTTATGCGCCCCACATCTAATAACGCCACGGTACTTGCTAAGAGTTGCAGACATGGCTTATCCCAAACACTGCATGTTCGCGTTTTCAGACGAGAACGAAAACAACAACAACAGTAGCTTTCAAAAGAAGCTGATATTCCACCTATCCTCCCCTGAAGCACCTCCTAAATGAAGAAAAAGTACAAAGAATCGAGCTATAAAACTCTTCTAGGTGAATTCATATCGAGGATTTTCAAAATTCAGGCATTTGGGGCTCTCAAAAACAATGGTTCCTGAAGTTTAAAGCCCATCGCTTTTTACTTATTTTTTCTTGCCTTGTCTTTGATTCAAGGGGCAAGTGGCGCAGCTTAACTCGACTATCCGGGGATCAAATCCTGGATCGTGCGTCGTTCAGGCCAGCCAAACCCTCCATCCCTCCGGGGTCGGTGAATTGATGCCAGACTTGCCTGGGAGAATAAAAGCACTGACTTGTACATAGGCTGCCCCTCCCCCCCCCCACACTCATTGTATAGGCCAAATCGCATTCCAGTGCCACTACGAATGTACAAATGGAAGCAGAATGCGTGCCGCATCCAAAAAGAGATTGATCAACGGCGTATGCCTTATCTTTTAACCTTTATTTTTGATTCGAACTTTCCCAACACTTCTAAGAGTTATTTTGCCTGATCTGAGCTCTTAATACATCACAAGCTATTAACCAAGCTTTTAATAAGGTTCGCGGGCAAGTGGAATTCAGAAATGAAGGAAAAGAAAGAAAAAAATGACGAGGAGGAAGGATGGAGCATACTGTGATAAAAAGTGCAGACCGGAAGATTGCACACAGTCAAGTGAACAGCCTCAAGGACAAAATGACTACAACCTCTCCAACGACGACGACGACGACAACGACGACGACATGTTCCGTACGGACAAAAGGTCACTAAAGAACTAGCAGCAATGATCGATTGCCAACCACTTCTCTCATCATCGAATCAGTGATATTGATAAGTATTGATTAGTGCGGCCAAAAGACATCGGCTGAAGCAATCGATAGCGAAACTGTTCATTATCACGGGAGACTGACGGCGACAACCGACAGGGGCGCCGCCCATCTGCTGACAAATATTCCGAGAAAGGGAGAGCGTCTTAAAAAGTGAGCGTCATTGGGGTGGCAGGCCATCCAGCGGTTTTCTGTTGGGGATTTCCCTCGGACAGAGAATTGTATCGTACAGTTTTTTCTGCCAACGCCGGCTGCAGTGACAGTGACGGCCACGGGTGAGTAAGCAACGGCGTGCGGGGTTGTGTCTCGGGCTTGGGAAAAACGAACCACAAGCATGAGGTAGGGGGGGGGGTTGGCGGGCATTGTTACACAAGTACAGTTAATTGATCGCTCGGTGTGGGAAGTGGAAGAGCCCGGGTAGAGGTTAAACAACTAATCAAATCAACAAGTAAGCATAGGCATAAATGGGAACTAGGAACTATAGGTGGAATAGGAACCTGAAGGTTGGATTATGTGGGTAGCTAGTTCCATCCAGTCATGCAGTTTGGTCAGTAGAAAACAATGTGGTTCATGAAGGTCGAAATCAGTGCAAGATAGCAAAATAACTAAAGTTTTAATGAGTTGACACATTCAAACGCTGCTGGAATTCTGAATGGAAGTCAAAGGCGGGGCTTATCACAGAGATGTCAACTATTCCAGCCATCTTTTTTCTGCCATCCTAGAAATTTTCTGGGAGAGGAAACTGAAATCTAGGCCTACTCCCAATTTCCCACTTGCGGTAGTGTCCAGAGAGCTTAGCGGACCGGTGTCTACCCTCTGTTCGCACCATTCGAAGGAGTGGGTCGCATTTGTGATTTTGAGAAAAGAGGGGGGCGCATTTTGGGGCTGAGCAAGTTTAACTACCGAATGGGAAAAGTGTAAACGTGGTAAAAATAAAAGGGGCATGTATTGGAGGGGGTTTCCGACGATTTTGACGATTATTTCACGGAAGTAAGGTGAACTAGACGGTTTGTTGCCTCCCCCCCCCCGCCGCCCACCGTCACCCCTAGAAGGCCATTTTGCAGAAAAAAAGTGGGCGGAGATGGGTGTGCTGACAGTGGAAAAGTGCCAACGCGACGGCTGACCGTGGGTGAAGCATCGGACGCTGACAAGAGTCGAACCACAGACTCTTACGACCATCGAGTGCACTCATCTGCCACTACGCCAATACATCTTGTTACGTATCCCACATTTGAAAGCCAAAATTGAACGCATCGGAAGGGAAGATAATTTAGCTTTTGTTTTCATGGCTAATAGATGTTTTGACAACGTACGCTTCCAAAAACTCGTTATAAATAAAAGCAATCAATCAAAAACTGTCAGTGCCGGCAAGGCAACTCTCTGGTGCCAATGGGGTAGTATTTACCATGCGACTGACTTATCGATGCTGCTTTTGGACCAAGCCATGGTCAGTAGCCTCCTGCTGCTATAATTATTGTCTATGTACTCTCAGAAGATCATAATATTGCTATGCTTCAATCGTAAACAAAGCTAAATAAATGAAGAACCTCGACACTTATTCTGTTCGTCCAGAAATCTGTAAACCCTCCTAGTAAAGAGCCAGAAGGGGTTCTGATTCTGGAGGAAAATTTATGAATTCCACTTTTTGCCTACTAACCACTGCACCAAAAGTCCCGCTCATTAGTTTTCAGAGCCCACCAAGAATTTCTTCGCAACGTGCAGCTTGGCGACGGCAGAACCGGCAGAACCGGTACAATGGTTGAACCTCCACGGACCAGCGCAATGTTAGCGATGAGCTTGAGCTCATGTGCCTCGGCTCATCAAAACAATACAGCTTCCGGTTCGTTCCAGCCCATGGTGCGTGGATGTGTGTACAGTTTGTGTGAGTCACTGCGTCAACCGTGTGCAGCGATGACGAGATGAAGCAGCCAAACGACTGTGGTGATTACGGTAATTTCGAAAGCATTCACTATCGCTGAGCAATGACACATGCTTCAATCACGCACTTAGATCATTCGATAGATTTTTAGTATCTGCGATTAGAGAGGGGACGGCAAAGTGAAGGCTAGGGATCTGAAACCTGTTTTGTGGAAATGAAAAGAGAAAATTCGGATCACAAGCTGATCCCGCCTAATCCCGTTCAACCCTCTAATCTATCCACTGGTGAGCTGCAAATTTTGCAAACTGATATGAAACCTCTTCAACTGCTTACTAGACAGCTTAGAATGTCTCGAGGGTTAGCTTTGGTATAGGAGGCTTATTGAGGATCAAGGAGTACAGCTTCAAAAGCTGCGAGTAGACTAAACAAGTGGAACCTAAACTTCAGAACACAACTATGCTCCCTTTCAAAAACGAGAAGAGCGTCGGGTGCAGACCATACTACACAAGCGACGACTCCACAACATGTAAATGTATTCTGCCAATGAAATGATTAGTGCAGTTGTATTCTTTCAGTTGTCATTAATTACGACTATCATTTCCATAAATCACCTACCACTGTGGTCCACTACTAACCAGATTCACTTGGAGGCCGTCGTCACTTGTGGTGTATGGTCTGCACCCGACGCTTTTCTCGTTTTTTTTTGAGAGAGATGGTACACAAATTCCAGTGCTTAAGCAGGGGCGAGAGCAGAAAACAGCGAGCGTTGGTGACGGAACAGAGGAAATATTCATGTATTGTCACTCATTCATCATTCTGTCCTTTGACTGTGACCAACTGATAAATAAATTGGGACCAGCACTATTGAATTATTGCTGAAATTGGCGTTTTTTACAGCCCCTCCACCCTCCCCCACCAAGCTCCACCTGGGTAGAGAAGCCCTTCGATCTATGCTTTATCATGCAGCATCCATCAAATATCTGTGACTTCGCCTTGCGCTCACTTGACTTCAGTAGAAAATATTCTGAATGGGCATCGAAGAGACGTTGACCACCCTGTGCTACTCCAGATTTCACAATAGGTGATTTTCAGAGGAGTGCAAAAATCCAGAATTTCTAAGAAGCTCTGAACGAAAATTCCCGAGCGTGGGGTTCGCTCGTGAAAGGGCATAGCGGCCATGTGAGTGCTTGTTAAAGTAAACTTCCATATTTTATGGCTAGCTTTTACGATCCCACAGTGAGACAATGGGCTTGAATCGTGAATAATCTGATCACACCATAAAATAGCGCGGATGTGGTGTGGTGGAAAGCAGCTCCACCTACCACACGCACGATCCGAGGAGTGAAGTCAAGCATCAAATCTTGCATAGAGCAACAAATCCTTCCATTCCTACGGGGTCGGTCAATTAGCACCAGCGCAGTTTGGGGAATAAGAACAGCAAGGTATATCAGCTGTCCAGCACAATTCATTGGATGAGCCCACTTGCATTCAAATACCATTCCAATTCTGAATGAAAGTAGAATGTGTGGCGCATCCCAAGAAGGAACTGGTCAAAGTGAACCGGTCAAAGTTAAATGGCTTATTCTGCTCAAATGCTTGGCGATCACCTGATTTAGCTAATGGGTAGGCTAGCCACTGCCCTTTCTAGGCAGTGTATTTCGTCTCGAAATTGTACGGTTTTGATGTTAGGAATGCCGATTTTTTAGTCCTATTCTAAACAAATAATATCCGATCAAACAATTCTCCTAATCAATCAATCGAGCCTTCCCACGAGCTATGTTTCACGCCCGAAAGCGTATGATTTCAGAAGAGTTCCGAAGGCTAAAAAATGTTTTTGCATGATTGACGAGAGCGATACAATATCGTGGTCAGTGGACAGGTCATTAATTGCTCTAAGAATAACATCATCAGATCGGGGGTTGGGGGCCGCAGACGACCACACACCGACGGAGAAAGGCTGCCTTGACCGCTGGCGGTCATCCATCACCGGATTACTGTAAGATTATGCGACATTGAGTGGCCAATAAAGTCTCCTGCAATAACACACACATACACACGCCACCATTGCTGACATCGTCTCGGGATAAGGGAACAGGTGTTTGATGGAGGGATTGAGGAGGTTGTCGGGAGGGAATGAAGGAGTTGGGGAGCTGGTTTCAGCTGTAAAAAGTGCTCGGCTATCAAGGCAGGGTTTTTCGTCTCCAAAAGCCAGAGACAAAGGACTGTACAAATGTTCCAGCAGTGCGAGCTCATAGAGGGTCCACAGATCTACAGTCTTTTCTTGAGCTGTTTTACACCCATGTAATAGTCTTGAAAGCAGTTTTCAGGTAGTTGAAGGGAACATCTACAGTCTCTCGTATCTTCGATTTTATTGCCCAGAAGTGCCATTTTACGCCGTTTGTTACGCAAGCAATTTTCAAAATGCCAACTCCCACACAGTCATCGATTCATTCGTTTTTCCAGTCGACAGAAGCACGGAAAACGTCGGCGGGAGAATAGCACTGAGAACATCGCAAGTGCATGAGAATATTTTCTACTGACCTGGGAAATTTTTCACAATACTGCCAATTGGCACGGGTCTTGGGCCGGGGAAATGTAATATTTTGAGCAAATGTGAATAGCCAATTTCAACAAGAACCTCAGGGATGGATTAATGGAGCGGGCAGGTACAGCTAACTGATTGGACTCTCACTTACCCACCAAATACCTACCAGTTCTAATCCACAATAGCCAGCCATGTGACTTTTGAAATCGACCATCTCCAGGGTCTAATTTTGTCTCCTCTAGAATCGCCTCTAGAAATATATTATTTATATTTCTAGAAATATATTATTTATATTTCTAGAGGCGATTTTACTCACAACTATAACTGGACAGACGTTCTCATTGTCATCAACTACACCAGAACTCACAAGAGATCGCAAACAGGTTGCAACGTACTCAAGTTTGTTATGTAAAGATTACTTGATGTGAGTTTAGCATTGTCTATCCCCTTCAGCAACTCCCGGGACCAAATTCACCTATTCTAACAATCACGGTAATCAATAACTGATCCTGGAGACTTGGAAACCCTCGCATTGACAAAAAGCCGAGATAGTCAAATCCAGAAAAATACCGAAGTTCGATCGTGACAGAGAGCGGAGTGTGAAGTAGTAATGTCCCAAAGGAACTGGAAAACGGCGTTCGAGAAGGAGTGACGAGGTCGAGAAAATAAGCGTTCCCATCGTTCTGCAACCGCTGGAACGACACCGCGCTACTTCATCGGGGGTCTTTTGCCGGCACCATTGGTATTCTGGCCAACCGCCCGAGGAGGGAAATTTGAAGCTGTCTCATTCCTTTCACATTGGAGCAGTCTCGCTGCTGTTCTGTTCTGAATGAACACTTCCACTATGAGGTTGGAGATTAAAATTAACTAGAAGGTTTTCCGACCATGCAGGCCATGAGATAGTCAGGAAAAGATCGGAACTTTTCAATACACAGAGTTTTGGATAGCTAAATGGCCGTGGGTGGAGGACTGGCAACATTAAGGAGCGTCGTTAGCATAGGCTTGCTACAGAGATCGAATTGCGCTCTGATAAAGTAAGTCCTACAATACGTCTAAGGTCATTTGATTAGTAGAACAGTTCCTGGAGGAAAGGTGGGGGGGGGGGGGGGTGTGGGTTATTAAGTAGTCTACACATCACCTGGCACCTCAGATAACCCACACCTGCGTAGACAAATACTTTGACACTTCCACGGCTTTCAGTAAAAGTACATTGGCGCATTACAAACAGCACAAAAATTCGGAGTGTTTCAGTTGGAAACACATTCCCTGACCACTATGTTCTAAATATTCACCTCGAAAATAAAAATAAAAGTGTGGAACGGATAACCACCCGGATGAAAAGTAATAAATCGCTAAAACGCTTCCAGTAGAGTCCTATTTTTGTAGATCCCTGCATTGCAGCAACTCCTGTACAGGAAACGGGTGCCGGAGCCACGTACGCCATCCTTAGGCCTCGGCGAATCTGCCTTTACAAGCTTGTGACACGAAGGCGCTACAGCTCCATGTGCTCGCAAGCTCACGTTTCTGAAGCAGGGACATTCAAATGAGGTGATCGTGAAATATGCCTTTGATTCCGAAGGATAGATCACAGCGCTGGAGAAACCAAGCATTCCACTGATTCAAGTTGACAAAATGGCAACTGAAAACTTTGTAGAACGAAAATTGACGGACACATCAGAACATCAAAACCAGGAAATTGTAGTCTCGATTACTGAGAGGTTCAGTTAGAAGCTAAGCCTAATCAGAACTTGAAAACATAGTGCCTCAAGAGGAGCTGATAAGAAAGCAGTACTTCGTCGTCCGTGGCTATTTGTAAAAGTAGAGTCTACAGAAGTTTTTATCTCAAAAAATTCGAATAAAAGACGGGTAAATATTATGAAGTAGGACAATGTTTAATCAACGTCCACGGAAGTTTCGCAGCTGACAGAACCATCACGAAAGAGACGACAGCGCAAAACTGTTGGGCCGATTTCAATAATTACTACCTCTGAACGACCACAAGACTTGCAAAAAAGAGAGATCCACAGTGACGGAAATCATAGCGCTTCCACAGATAACATATGAATATGTGGCTAAACACGTAATCGAATGCAGAGATAGCGATTTTCAATTTCCGAACGCTTGATGAAATATGGAACTAGGAAGAACAAAAACCCCGAGCGACCGTTAATAATTTCCCGGAAACAAATGTGGGTTACCGGTGATGAGAAATTAGTCGAACGGGATGGGGTAAGACGGGACCTAGTACGATTCTCTGTCGCAGGCATGCTTGCTGTTGAGATAGGCTGGAACATCATGATTAAAATGAATAGAGGGGCTGACGGCGTGACGACCGACGGGTATTGTGTTGTGTGGCGTGGGAAGGCTGCGCACTGAGCGAAGCTGCTCCAGCTCCCCCGCGGCGCCTGTCCAAACATCTGAGCATGACCCTTTAGCAGCGGCTGACCGCCAACCATCGTCAGCAGCAATTAAATGCATCCACACGATCGGATTTCATGGAACTGATCTGGGACTGGCACTCATTCATTATTACCAGCTTCCGTTCGGGTAGGGTTCCCATTCTGATTGCTGCATTAGGACCAAGGGCGCCCCCAACCCCACCCCTTGGATCGGATGTGGTTCACTAGGACAGAAAGCGACTTTCACGCTATCCGCGGGCGAAACTCTCTTTTCGTGGGGGGAGCCCCAGGTCCTACACTGCTCCAGAGTAGACCCGGGTCTACTCTGGAGCAGTGTAGGACCTGGGGTCCTCGCAACGAAAAAAGTTTCGCGCGCGTAAAGCGGAAAAGTTGCTTTCTGCCCTAGTGAACCACATCCCCAGACCCCTACCCTATAACGCACCAGTTAACATACGTTTTCTTTCGCAGAAAATCCTTTCGCAAGGGGGGGGGAGGGGAGAATCAGCGGTTGGGAGACGAATTTCACTATAATTTGCAGAATTTCCCTAAATCTCGCCACAATTTCGCAAGAATGCTCTCTCTTCTCATCCGCAAACGATGCTTTTTTGCCCCCCCCCCCTCCCCCTGGCACAGACGAACAGCATATGTTAGGGTTTTGATATCCGCGTGGAGTAATCAATATTGTGCTCATAAAAATGGTAAAAATTAAATGTTCTCGTACCTCACAGCATAAACAATAAGGATCCCTTGGATATCGATTCCACCTGATCGATACTTTGACCCCTACTGCAACCCAAAAGCCAATGTCAAAGGAATCTGTGTGTTAAATGGAGACATGTCAGGCGGCGGCGGGTTGTCTTCAGCACAAAAGAGCTGTCTGTTGCAGAAGGCAAGCGCGTCATAACGACTGGCGTAGGAGACTGAGGGAAACGATGGAATACGTGTGGCGAAGACCATAAAAGAAACAAACTGCGCTCGTCCGCCAACCATTTGCGGCGAAAGAAACTGTCAGCTTTTTGCGTGGTATCGAATGGACACCGGTCTCGCATAAATAAATCGTATACAGCCTTCTGCATCGCCTTGACTCCGGTTTGTTACTATACAAAGAAAAGAGTCTTCTAGTGCTCTGTGGGCTTCTCTAAAAGGTCAAAGGAGACAGCGATAGTGTCTAATGGATTCCCACACACTCCTTATCAAAGCAAACAGATTCTGTGCAATTATAAGCAATCAGAAGAATAACACAGGATATTCATGAGAACCTGATAACGTGCAGAAAACTAGATTTTGAGCAATGCAAAAGCTCGGAGTCAGCTCATGGGCAGTACATCTACGGAGCTAACTGTTACGCCGTTTTTTTTTTCCACGCTGACTTTGCAAACTTACTGCCTTCGCCGAGGCTAGGAGTCAGAGACCAGCATGCCTAATGCCTACAAATACTCATCCTTCCATCAAAGTTAACAGAAGAATAGCAACATGTGAAAAACAATGAATCTATGGGACTTTTCTTGAAGACTGAAATGGTCTTTGGGGACGAACCACATTTATCCTTGACTTTCCAGACTCTGACGAAGGCGACAAGCCCGAAACGATGGGAAAAACGTTAAGAAATGTTAGTAAAGATTATTGCGGTCTTCGTTGAGGTTTCATATAACCTGACCGAAGGAACATGGTGCTCGAAGATTATGTCTAGGTGTCCCTGAACGTTTGCGAAAGTTACTACTTCTCGGAAGGAAACATGAGGAATGTCAGAAAAAAAAACAGTCGCTCACCTTTCTCTTCACAAAACTGAGTTCCATAGAGGCCACTATCGTCCACACGGATGACCAGACCGTTGGCAAAAAAATAAATCAAAGATCGAAGGAAGTTAGCAAAAGCTATTTGTAGGATAGGGTCCCGTCGTTCAGGCTGAATAGGCGTTTCTTTTATACATTTTTTAAAACCCACAGAATATGTATGAAGTCAAGATCGTCTTCGACAATTTCCACACTAACCTCAAACTGACTGCCATGGCATAGCCGATGTGCATTAGGATAAAAAAGGACGTCAACGCGTCATCTAGGTACTCCTGAACATTTGTAAACGGCATCTTAAGGTGTCAACCCGCCTCATGACACCCACACGGACAAACAAGGCAATGGGGAGTGCGGAGGAGCAATATTATGAAAAGGATTAGGAACTTGCTACTTAATTTAGTCACACGGGGTTTTCCAACTCCGAGGCCACGCATAGGATATCATACAGTGACGAGAGGGGCCACACGAGGATCACGTCACCGGTTCCATTTTTCAGAACAGAACAAATCCAACGAATCACACAGCACCCCGGTCCTTGCAATTCTCACCCCCACAGCGTTCAGAGTTTTGATAGGTAAGTACGCTTAGCAAAACGGCACGCGCCCTAAGCATTCTTTTCGTGAAAATTACGTCAAAAATGACCAGGGGCCAGGTGCAGCAAGCCCCGGCGAGGGGAGGGGTACCCGTCCCCGCGATGGGTATATGTCCCCGCGATGGGTATATGTCCCCGCGATGGGT
>KZ344986.1:1091772-1109098 GCA_002352805.1 Teladorsagia circumcincta
GGGATGGGTACCCGTCCCCGCGGTGGGTATATGTCCCCGCGATGGGTATATGTACCCGCGATGGGGATGGGTACCCGTCCCCGCGATGGGTATATGTCCCCGCGATGGGTATATGTCCCCGCGATGGGGATGGGTACCCGTCCCCGCGATGGGTATATGTCCCCGCGATGGGGATGGGTACCCGTCCCCTCGCCGGGGCTTCCTGCACCTGGCCCCAGAACAACTTGAAACCTCTCTTTCCCGCCCAAACACAGCACCGTCATTACGATCACTCCTGTGTGTCTCTTAAAAGATCCCGTTCTCACAATCATAGCGCAAAAAACCGGGAATATGACCCTTCTCGTTGGCAAATTGACTCCAAACGGCTGACCCTGGTTCCAACCACCGCGTTGCATGAATAGTCATCATTAGAAAATTTGAATTTGATCAACACCATCCAAAGAAATGTCGTCCGCGAGATAGAATAATGTTCTACAGCGACATACTTAGCTATTGCTCCAACCAATCACAGTATCCAACACTGTCTCGAGCAGAAATCCAATAAATTTTTTTATCACAAATACAAATACAATTCTTCATTTATTAATGAATACATTTATATATTTATCTATGCAAATATGCAAATAATTCTTCTATAAAGGCACTATGTCTTTAAAAAGTAAAGGCCTACAACAACTATCCAAGCACTTCGAAAGAACATCGTAAAGTACTTATGGTGATTTACCCAACGAGTAATGCCACAAAAATATCACCACAAAAAAAGGAAGGAACAAAAAAAATTCTAGGAGCATTTCAATGAAAAGTGAAATAAACTAAAAACTTAAGGCATGGCGACTAATCAACAAGGAAGTGAAAAACGCTGAACGTCAGAAGACACGCACAAAAATACCTGTTAATTCATAGGCGATGAAGGAAAACAGGAAAATACAAAATACAAAAGAATTGCACTTTTAAGACACTCCACGAAAAATTCTCTCATTAATCGTTCTCAACAGCCTCCAATTGTTCCAGATCACTTGGATCGAGTCTTGGGATCGGCTTTCCTGAACAGAACAAAAATTGTTTGTTTTAACGAGGAAATTGTGTGACACCGATGATTTTCAAAAAGGTGGTCAAGAACTGAAGCGAGAACAAACCGAAGAAAGCTTCAATCTTTCTGATTATGAGAAGTGCTTCACGACTGTCCACAAAGTTAATTGCTATGCCTGCCTTCCCAAATCGGCCAGTACTGAAAAAAAAGATAAAATGAAAACGTGAAACAGAGTTTGCACTCCTTAAATTTACCCTTCCAATATTCATTGCACTCGATTTACCACGCTGTCATGCCCAAAGCAACTGTGTCTCTGCTGGATTGCCGTTCAGGCTTCAAGGTGCTTAAATGGTGTTTGCAGGAACCATGAAGTGCCCCCTCCCTTTGTTGGGGATATTGCCTTCATTATGGAGCTTTTTTCATATAAAGGAGTTGACGTCTTGGAGTGACTGGTTCAATGTTCAGAAATTAGTAATCTACCTTATCAGCTACTTCATTCTGGGTCACATTTTCTGTAACCTTTCGTGCATGGAAAAACACAATGGAAATAAGTTCCACTAACAGCGCGTCCATCGCTCTATGTTAATAGAGCTGATCCGAGCAAAGTGAGTGGCAATGGGGAACGGATCAGATGAGAGGTAAAAAATATAACTTTCAGGTGATAGACTCAGAAGTGTACGAATTATTACCATCGCCTCCTCGGATTCTTGGAATGGTTCCATAACACTGAAATCAACCTTCCCTCCTCAGAAAATTGAGTCAATTCATGACAAAAATGAACTTTGAGAACAACCTCTTGCCCCTGCATTAATTCGTTCTATACCGGACGTCCTTGATTATGAGTGATTCTGCTCATTTAACATACACATTTAACGACATGCATTCCGTCCAGACACCATTCGCAGCTCGTAAAATGGAATCCACGACACGGAGCCATTTGTTTTCAGCGTTTTTTGTCACCGTTTTAGTAAATCTCCGATCGAGATCCGGAATATGAACACTCGTCCAGTGTGTAGTCTAACGTAAGAAGCCTACCGTATGGTAAGTCCTCCACCGCAAGATCTCCCCTCCTATTTCCAAAACATTTAAGGTTATGTTGAATTCAACTTTCTGTAGCAAAATTTGACAAAATTTTGACAAATTACCTTTTCAAAAGAAGAAGAGCCCGTTAAATCCAGCGCCCCTCATCAAATTTGCAAAATTTGAATCTCGTCTGTCCGCCCGCGAACGACTCTACATTGGTCCACGATATAGCTACGATATAGCTATTCTTATTATTTTATTCTATTCGATATAGCTATTCTTCTACCCGGTTGTCTTCACCAAAATTTACTGGTTATGGAGCGAACGGAGACGGAAAACAGTTCAAAATAGCACAGATCAGGTTCAGAGCCATTCAGGAGTCAAAGTTATTGTAACGTAGATTAGCTTACCGTCCAATACGGTGAAGATAGGTGTCGTAGTCAGGTTCAGACTGATTCTCGTACAACAATGGCGGATCATAATTGATGACTATGGTTACTTGGGTCACATCAATACCTAGAAAACGATAAATATGACCTTGCTTGTATTTGCGAGAACCTTATAAGAAGGTAGTATCGAACAATAGAAGGCGCGAGACAGCCTCATAAGAGTGCTTTTCTGTTTTTTCAGACCTCCTCGATTGAAGAAGAAAACACTGGAATGATCTTACGATCGAACGCAAAAATTTCGATTTCCTTCGGAAAATCTCATCACATCTTTTACCGTAATCATTTGACCGTTTCTGTTACCCCATAAGCCAGATAATACGGTAAGAGGGTACACCATTTCTTTGCGGGCCTAATCACTCAACCTAATCTCAAAGGTAAACTCCGCTTGACATATGAACCGCCACGATATAATGCATCTACTGTCGAGACAACCAGTTCAAACAAAAGCAATATGAATATCCCCCAGATCATGTCCTCACACCAGACCAATGCTAACGAAAGATTTTGAATATTTGAATAGGGGGTGATTGTATAAAAGCCTCAAAGCTGATAGACTCCAAAAATCCTGAATCCACAATTACAGTCCTCTTTCAATGGCCGCGTGGTGCACCTAGCAAAAGCCCTTGTGACGTAATTTCAGATAAAAAGTTTAGATGATTACCTCTAGCGCACACGTTTGTCGTGATAAGTACTTTGAAGTCACCATCTTTGAATCGCTGGATCGATTCGGCACGTTCCTCAACCGACATTTCTCCATGTAGCACACCAACCTATAAAATACGCCAACAGTTTGACGGCAAGGATGAAAGGCGAAGAATGCGCAATTTTCATCTTGTAACGTCGAACGATCACGCAGCAACTAACCGAATGCCCTTTTTCAACCATTCGTTCCGCCAACCATGACGCACTCCTTCGTGTATGCGTGAAAATCACACACGACGCTATCGTCAGCCCGCTGTACAACTCAACAACAGCCTGCAATAATTAAGCTTTTTTGAAGAAACTTTTTCAAGAAACAGCCTGCAATGACTGAGCTCTTTCGAAGAAACTTTTTCAAGAAACATGAAAAAAAGATTACTGTCCTTTGCAACTTCGCACTTCCACGTATGAAAAACTGATGACTCCTGAGTTCTTAGCTTTCACCCTTCGATGTGAACCACCACAAGAATGCAATGGTCTCAAATTTCAACTCACAATAAAGCTAGGTAGGATCGTGCTGTTTAACGAATTATAGCTTTTGATGACTAGAGACCATTCAACTAAGACGATTTCTCCAAGAAAAAATAAACGCAATTTAGACAATGTTCTCTTTACTCAAAAAGTTCCTCACTTGGTACTTGGCATCCCTTCCACTGCACTCCACAAAGTATTGTTTGATGTTCGGCAATGCTTGATCCTCCCTTTTGAGACTAAATTATATTTACTTAAACAAGAATATGCAACGCTTGCGAGTAGTTTTGAACTTCAATAACTAGGATTTAAAGCTGGCCCCGGTGCATGATTTGACATTAGAACTCTAATAGTCTTCTTTTGTGATGGAGTAGACTCACATTGGATACTCTACGTTATATTAGGAGGAATTTAAAAAGGAGCTCAAATGGACTAAATAGGCCTAGCCCAGGTCAAGTATCTGCCAACAGCTGAACAATGCAGAGCAATTGCCACCCACTGGGATGAATCAACAAAATACAGCGAAGAGAAGAAGGCTACTATGATACATGTGATGTTGGAGGTCTCTGACACAAAAAGCGAACTATACACCCATAGTAGGCTTTCGTTTACTTGAAAAAAAAAACTTATTTACAGAAAAAAAGGTGATTCTTCCAAGAAGGTAACCGATAATAACATGCAACTCATCTTATAAGACAGATAAACGTCCAATGAAAAAGAGAACGTCAAATGGAAGAAAGCTGAGATAGGAAGAGTATGAATATCCAATAAGCTAGGTGAAATCCCCATTTCGGCCCAGCCCACTTTTTTTATTGTACCAATCCGTACAGAAATGCGCATCACAAAAAGCTATGTAAACTATTTCCTCCTCGAAAACGTTCATTAACTCATCGCGCAACGAAGCAAACGATTCAATTCCGGTGTTTGTGCCATGGGATATCACAACGTCATCTGGAGATGCAAGCTGACCATCGTCTTCGTCTAATACTACACAACGTCTCATTGTCATGTTTTGCGATAGCAGTAATTATCTGTTGTCTTCTACCAACAGCGAATAATTGAATGATTTTGCATAGCCGCAACGAAAACAGAACCGCAACAGCAGAACAAGCTGCACTAAGGGGTATTATCGGACGTTCCCGAATAAATGTTTCAGATCAAATTCAACTAGATACCAACCCATGAAACACTGAATGAGAGTAACTTCTAAGATCATCATCTCCACTACAAAAACTTAGAATTTTACGAAGGTGCAATTTTTATCCTAAAGCTTTATGGACAGCCACAGTTTTATGATTGTTAGGGTTAACAACACCATTAACAAGTTCACCTACACTCGTGTTGAACTCGTTTTGTGAATGTATTAAAGGCCCGCGATCGATGGCAAGAAATCCTCTCAAGGGAGCAACATAAAATTAAGAAAAAGGAATGAGTGGAACTTCGGAAGTAGCCACTGCACTTTTACGAAGAAAAGACATAAAATTACTAGAATGTAACTTCAGTACTTAGGCTATGGCTACCGTAATCCGGGAAGCGCGTCAAATGAAATGCATTATCGGCGCGCGCACACAATCAACATTGTACCTGACGACAAAGGCTTCTGCAATGCACATTGGAATTGTTTGTGTATGTAATGTTGAAGGGTTTGCCACTTTTTGCTTGATCGTGTTAACTGCGAATCGTTCATCTGAATGGCACTTATCAAAAATGAATTCACATTCACCAATTTGGCAGATAAGTACTGAACTCCGCTTAATGCAAGAAAAAGTGACGATGAAGACTGGGTGGATCTCCATCGTCAGTTTTTTTTTTACATTGAAACAGCGTCGCACTGTGCCTCGAGGGGGGGGGGGGGCACTCTGTTAAAAAGCCTGGCACTATGGCGCTATTACAACCCCAGTAGAGGTGAGATAGTTCAAAAAATTTTTCACTGAAACTTCTTTCATGGTGGTTATCGAGAGCCGTAATATGGTATGGCTAAATTTCTGTCGTTAACGCCATTCGGTGTCTGTTTCCTACTCGTCTGAACCCTCTCACTCGTTGGATCGCAAAAGGGACTAAGCCTTTGGAGGGGGAAGGCTCCGAAGTGAGCAAGTCGCTCACCTTGTGATCCACACACTTAAAATTTTGCCACATGGCGCGTGGTTCATCCTCTCTTGTATCTCACTTCCCTCCCCTAAGCTAAGCCTAGGTTAGGCGCTATAAGTGCGGGCTCAGAAGAGCAGAAAATGTGCATTAACAGCGCATATGCCAAAAACTATTGTCATATCCGTAATCAGTACGCTATGTAGAAGTTTACACCGAATTTGGTGAAAACAGCTGTGGCGGCACCGAATTGCGCCAACCCTAAAATATGGATCATATTCAAAATCAGACCCCTAGATAACCTCCATAAGAAAAGTTTCAGCATAATTTTTTTGACCTATCTACTGGGGATGTAACAATGCAAAAGGCCTCTAGGACTAGGCCTACAGCAGGGGCGAACTCCGAAGGATACGAAAATTGGCCGTTTACGTGATCTTGACCCAAGTGATGTCCCCCCCCCTCCTCCCCGAGCCACGTTGCACCGAAATAAGATAACCTCGAGAATATTGCAGGAAAAACTCCTGGAAACTTTTGGAAAATGTGCATTGCGAAAGCCTTTGTCATCGAGCACGACATTGACTGCGTGCGCGCCAAGAATGCATTTCATTTGGCGCGCCACCCGGATTACGGTAGCCGTAGCCTAAGTGCTGAATTTACATTCTAGTCATAAAATTAGGTTGAGTTAGGATCGATTTGCTCCGTCCACATCACTAAACCAAGTAAATTAGTTTTTTGAAGGCAACGGAATTTTACAAAGTGGCGTAGTATATCCCTAATTTTTTCTTGCTTCGCAACTATTTACAATTTAGAGGCTTCAAAAAAAAATGAGTGTCCATTTCCAACCTCTTCCAACAGTAATATGAGAACGTGACAATAATGACCTACTTATCATATAACCAGCTATTCTGCCATAGCCAGGGAACTTGCGCAACTTGGCAAATTTACCCTCGATTACGGTCTTTATAGTGTTAGGGGATTAGCGCACCTGTCCTGTCGCAGATGAATGCTTATTAATAACGAATCTGTCAGTCAAAAGTTAGGCCAAAAAGTATGAGGGAAACACATTTTTTTGATAGGCACTAAATATTCAATTTGTACTAATGCACTCTAACCCTAGTTTGAATTTATGGAGTGCATGCAGGTACCACAAGCGACACCTGTTGAAATAGGACTCCATTGACCCTAGACAGGATAATGAGTTGGGCTTTCGAAGGGGAGAGCTAGATATAATCGACAATTAACACCACAATGGACAGAAATTGAATCAGCCACGATGTTTAGGGACAGATGAAAGCCATTTTAAGAGCTCTGAATTGAAATGAAGACAAATTGCTCAAACAGTGGAACTAGCTTAGAAGTCGAATAGAGAAGAGGATTTAATTCAGAAAATTGTGGAACGAGAACCGAATCCCAACGTAAAAAAAGGTAGTTCATGAGAGCGACATTTACATATTCTAAAAATGTTTCGCTATACAAGGAAACGCTTGAAGATATAACGTCAAGGTACGAGAACTGTGCTCCAAATTTGAAGAAAAAATTTGAACTTACGTGACCGTAACAGCATTCTTGATAAGTTGCATTGCAAACTTTACAACATCTTCTCCATAGGTGGCCGAGAAGAGCATAGTCTGAACACCAGGTGAGTGTGTTTCGATTGTTCTGAAAAGGGAAAATCAGAAGATAAATATATACGAGAAAATGCATGCTCCTCTTAGCTTGAGAGAGTCTACTATTGGATTCCCGCTTCCCATTTCGAATCCACGAATAGGCACCCGGAATCTTGACGGCGTTTTGAAAAATGTTAGGCTCGAACAGTGGCTTCTAGGTAAAGAGATTAACACTTTGCAGCCAACAGCGAATTAGGCCTGATGGACCGAGGTACTCAACAATAAACACCTACAAGCTTCGCGCCTCTAGCCGTTTCTAACTAGATCAATCTAAAACGCATTCACTTTCACAATCCAAGACTTTTGCAGCTCATGGGACTCCTAAGATGTACTTACATTATACATACATGATAATATATGCGCCTCACACTCATTACTGTCCTCTGTATTCAATTGATAATAATATACCGGATTTCAATGTAAAAATTGCCAAATATGAAGAAATTTAATGTGCTTTTGTGTCTACTACAAGGAAGTAAGTTGGACTGCCTTTATCCAATGGAATAAAGAGGCTTTCATTCGACCACAGTTGAAAAAAGTAGTACCATGGCAGCTCAGAGCAACTAAATCCCAGCAGCAAGGAAAATCACACCGCAGTCATACCTTACGACTTCCTTGCAGTTCGAGTATGGATCAGATTTACTCGTACGACCGGAAAATGTATGATCCGCAATTAAGCGGCAGACAAACAGCAAGGGAGTTACAATGTATGTCCGCCACTTAAAAAGTAATGATAAAGAGGACAACAGCGATAGTTGACGCAGATATGAAGCAGTTTAATTCAGTATGTAAACAGTTCATTACAAAGAGAGCTTGAAACAAAGGCTTACTTGTAGATTTGCGTGCTCTGTTCTGTATATCCAGCCTGATTGATCATGACATCAGCTTCGTCGAGAACAAGGCAAGAAATATGCGATGGGTCAAGGCAGTGGTATTTGGTAAGATAGTCCACCAACTGTAATGTAAAACTTCTCACACTCTTAATGTTATGGCGAAATTGTATAACAAGAAAATTCAGTCAACGATGCAAATTTCGCGTACCTTTCCAGGGGTACCAATGATTATTTGCTCAGTAATAGGGGCCGAAGCTGGAATGCACCATTATTAATTTCATGCTTGCAACAAACACTGTTCGAACCTACGTTTTACTCCTCTAACCGCATAATGAACCTTGACTTCAGGCATAAACTGTGCGATCTTCGCGACAACTTCACCTAAACTAGGAAATTGAAGTTTGCCGAAATGCAAATACCATCACTGCTACACACATATTTACAAAACCGCTGAAGAAATACCATAAGGTGGTAATGTTCACCTATCTGAATGGCAAGCTCGTACGTCGGTGCTAGGCATAAACACTGTGGATGCTTCACTGAAGCATTCACACGTGAAAGCATTGTAAGGACAAAAGTAGCGGTTTTTCCTGTACCAGATTGCGATTGAGCAATTATATTTGTCGGCCTGAATTCGATTGATAGAGGACCAAGAACCGTCATTAAAAATTGTAGTAGTCACTCACGGTTCCATAATCAACAAAGGAAGGGCAAACTCTTGAATTTTAGACGGCTGAGTGAATCCCAACACGTTCAAAGCTTCAAGAAGTTCTGGTCGACTGAAAAAATATGGTGTAAAGAAACTAACGATAATGCAGGCTACAAAATATTCCAAACGAGCGCTAATGCTACTATAGAGTTCTCTCTTTCTGCACCTTGTAACTTCTTCCAGAAAAAAAAATCAGGAAACAGGGTCGCTAAGGAACAAATCTAATGTAATAGGGTTCAGAAATACAAGATAACAAGTACAACGAAAAAATCGCGGCACTTAACATTCCAAGAGCTCGTAGCTCGCCAACACATATAAACACGGCCAATACGACGAAGCTTGGCGCTCTGTGCGAATGAAGGAGTTTGGAGCAAAGAGTTTGGAGCAAAGAGTGAAATCACGATCCTCAGCCTTTTCTGCGCTTCTCTAGCTTACTCACTGGCCGCTCTGATTAGTACTACAAGGAACTACCTCCTGTTCCAAAAAACGAATCAAAGGGAAAATATGTTACACAACCTATGATGACCTTTTTTCTCCCTCTAACTTTCTTTTCCTTCGTCAGTGTTGTTACAGTTTGATCCTCTCTTATAGTGGCATGAATCCAAGACAAATGTAGCACGCCCTCGAGAGTAATAAATGTTAAAACTTCCATAAGTCTGGCCTATTTCGCAATAAGATTTTGACTGTGAAATGTGTAAGATACTAACAAATCCGTTCGAAGGAAAACTCACAGTCTGAGATCACGAAAACTTCGAATGGAATGGAGTGGTGAGCGAGGGTCATTTCTGTCTAATGAAACATCAATACCACTATTCTGCATGAGATCCACTTTTTTGTGCAGAAATTTGTTGAGTAAAGCAACTTCTTCTGGTTTCATTGCTGCAAAGAAAACAATACTTCTCGAAAATTTCCAAGTAAGTAATGGAGAAGTGAAACAACAACAATAATGGAAACTGACGCTTCTCCATTACGTCGTCGCCAACTGGAGCTGGTTTTGGCGCTACATATTTGTAGGGGTTCTGCTAAAAATTGAGACTGTTTTAACCAAATTTACTGAACCAACAAATATTTTGTAATACAGAGGAAGATCTTAGACAGCTACTTGAAGGAGTCAATATCTTTATCATTCTAAAAGCAATGCAAAAAAACACACCCCAACTGGATATTGATGTTGAACATGTGGCTGACCTCTTCCGCGATAAGAAGGTCCGGCTAGGGCTAAAGCGAAGCGTAGAGATTGAAACTTGAAACATAAAAGTAAAAGAACCTTGGCCTCGCCCGTATGATGTTGGCTGAAAGACGGTTTTGGAATAGCCGTACCCACTGTTAATGTTCTGAGCGGCCGCATATCCTGAAATAGAGGTTAAGATGAAAATGTAGACAAAAATCGCCTGTGAAGTACACTCAAAGTTGATAAACGACCATATGAGTAATTTTCGAACGAAAAGCAAACACTACATACCAGCCATTGAAGCACCGAATGTGTGCTGTGGTGGTGGTGCTCCATTTAAACTGGAGGTTGGCCCTTTGTACCCTGAAAATACAAAATAAATAGAGATTCCTTTGCGGTTCAATCTGAAAATGAATAAAAAAAAAACCAAACCCAGCCTGTGGTTGACTGGCTCATCTGATTCGGGCATGTGATAATTGACGCCCTTCTGCCAGCTACTGCTACTGCTAACTCTATTTTTGAAACACGGTCATACAACACGGATCAATTGATGCATAGTCAGCGAACGAATCAGCCACCGCAATTGAATACATCGAGAAGCGAGGACTTTTGTTACCATACAGGACATCCCGTAAAGGGTGTGAAACAATGATATGTATTTGCATTTGAATTTAATAGATTGACGTGATCCTATGAGTAGCGACAGTTTAACATCTGGCTTACGAAGCTTCCCCTTTGGTTGTTTTTAAGTTTGACTACTCTTGGTGTGAACAAGTAGTACTAATATACACCTTGGGATCAATCGGACCACAAAATCAACATCTCCTGATACGTCAAGTGCTTTCTAACCATGATCAAAATGTAATGTAGTTGAAGGAAATGAGAAGGAAAGTTTCGAAGAGGAGTCTTGAGATGCTGAGATGACGATGAAACAGCAACAAATTACTTTATAAAACATCACGATCACATAGTTGATGGTTTTTACAGATGAGATTCCAGTTAGATAGCGTAGGGTGATTCGAAGTCACGTTTACCCGTACTGAATTTGACATACAATGAACCAGGCGCGTGACGCTTCAAAAGCGTGTCATTCACACCTGTCCGCAACATAAACTTCGTGACGGATGCTTAGCTGACTGCAGCCGCATATTTGAATGAGGGTTCACTATAAGCAGCTAGAAATACTTGATGCAAGATCTACCACAATTCATATCGTGAACTGTTGTGAAAACAAAGCTAGCAGAGCAAAATAAAGAGAAGTCAGCCATAACCTCTTGCTGAGAACTCCGACTTTCTACGTAAAAGCCCACTTTTTGTGGTTATTGTGAATCTTGCGAGTGTCACTTAAATAGAAAAAAGATCCTGTGACCCAAATATGAGTCTTACTTTCTTCGGCTAATGTTCTTTCTCACATTTCCCGATTAAAGGACTCTTCTTGAAGCTAAAAGGTCGGATGATGTTTTGCATTTCGAAAAGTGGAGTATCGACCATGTGATTCTACGATCGATACGTATCATCTTCTCAAAAAATCCAAATCGCAAATATCGCAAAGTATGACCCATCCCGGAAAGAGGGTCTGAATTCACTATGATCCTATGTTAAATGACTCAGAGATCATTTTGCCTAGTATGTTATCGCTCGGATTGTACACAGCAGCTCGATGGAACACACAAATATGTCGACAACACTGTCACGAGCGATCTAATCCCTCATACGCGGGCATCGACTGTTGAATGAATTGCAAATTGAGAAAGGACTTACCGTGGATGGAAACGGAATTGCCACCACCTCGAAACGCCATCGCGGAACCGCTCTGCAAAACAGAATTTTACTCTGGAGAAAAAGAAACTAGTAGGAGGCTCATGACTTTACTTCGGTAATGGGTAGCATTTCAGTTGTTTAAATGACATCAATAACAGCACAATTTATTGACTAGGAACCACCGCAAAATTTGGATTGTGCGATCGTACGAGGGTAGGGTACAGGGTGTGGTTCACTAGGCCGATGTCGGACTTTGCGAATAGCGCGATTCGCAGTCTGACATCGGCCTAAGACAGAAAGCGATTTTACGCTTTTCGCGCGCGAAAGTTTCTTAGCTGCAGAAACCCTGGGTCCACTCTTGAGATTTACCTGGGGTTCCCGCAGCGAAAAAGGTTTCGTATGCGAAAGTGAAAAAGTGCTTTCTGTCCTAGTGAACTACACCGTGGGGTACATACCTAGTACCATCGTACAATCGGGCGGGTGAGGAGATCGACCAATCTGGATGTGTTTCACTAGGACAGAAAGCGACTTTTCCGCTTTTCGCGCGCGGAACGTTTTTCACCACGGGATCCCAAGTTCACCATTGCTCAAGAGTTTCGCGCGCGAGACGCGGAAAATTCGCTTTCTGTCCTAGTGAACCACACCCGACCAATCTGACGATTGCGACAATAAGGCCGCGTTCATAGTTCGCGTTTTCGAAAACTAGACCGACGTCAAACTTTGCGTAGAGGGTCCAGACCTGTCACTATCGAATACTGTCGAGTCGCTGGTACATCGTACAAACCGCTGCCGCATCGAAGGTACCCAACGATTCGCAAAGTCTGACATCGGATAAAGTTAGTAGGCGATAGGATATCGGGATGGTAGGATTATTGGATAGTCAGCCGAAACCCAGATACGCTGATGGGGGTAATAAGGGATCAGTAGATTAGACATCCTTAGTCGAATCGCTGGGTACGATTCCAATCATTTCTTCGAAACTTCCTACTCTATTACTATGCTGCAGACCCTACGACTGCGCGGGACTAACTCTCGTAAGAAGAAGACCTACTCGACCAATTCGTTAACCTCCCAATCAATACATATTTCCTTCAGTGTCGCCTACAGCGCCTACAATCCTAGTCTCCGAAGTCGCAAACTATGAACGCAGCTTGGGCTACGCGCCGTGGCGACAGCATTTCGCGCGAATTTGACGAAAAGTCAGAAATGCTCAGATAGACTTCTCCATATTGAATCCTCGGGAAGGGGGGGGGGGTGTGGTTTGCTATGACAGAAAGCGGCTTTTCCGCTTTTCGCGCGCAAAACTTCAGTCGCTGCGGGACCCCCAGGTTTTGAGCAATGGTGGACCTGGGTTCCCGCAGCGAAAAAGTTTTGCACGCAATAAGCGGAAAAGTCACTTTCTGTCCTATTGAACCACTCCCTAACGATAAGAGGGGTTGCATAGAATGATTCCAAAGAGTTGAAAATGCCTATCATCCCAATAGCTCTGCAGTTGCTCAGAGTACCTATGACCATTCAAAGCGGAAGGTTAAATAATTAGGCGGGTCTATTCCAGGTAGGGGGCATCATGATGCAGTTTCTCGGCGAACTTAGGTAAATTCAAACATTCCAGTTTCACACGCATGTCAAGTGACTGCCCTCACCCCCACCCCCCATGTTGCCTACATTCCCCCTGGCTCGGGGTTACCGTAGCTTTCTGGAAAAACAGCATCATTCATGTGCCCCCCCCCTAACTGGAATAGACCCATTAGGTTTTAAACTGATGAAGGAGACTACAGGGAACTGTAGCTAAAACACTGATTGAAAACATTCGATCAAGGATTGCGAGTGCAACAGTAGAATATGGAGGGCACAGCGCCAAAAGAGAGTCCAAGATTTTTCGGAGGCAACATCCCACCCAATGGGATAGATTCTAGTGACCATTGCGGCGCCGATTATAAAGGTTTTCTGGGTGAAACTTCGCCCTTTCTGTCCACGTCGGCGGCTTGACGTGTCAACTTCGTCGAGTTTTTCTTTCAGTTTTGAAGAAATGGGACGATCTCGTCCGAAAACGATGACAATTCCCTCGGATTTTTGCTAACAGTCCTAGATTTATGATTCGTTAAAAGATAGCAAAAGAGCCGATTAGGTAAGATGCGTTGTTATTCCAAAGTACAAGACTTCTGGCAACCAAAGGATGAGAGTGTAGATGGAGAGGCATACGCTTTTGGTAGTCCTAAGACTAAGGCTATTATAGGAAATGAAGAAAGCAGAGATGTTAACAGTGATAGTTCCCAGACAACCCTACGAATACTGAATTGTCTATCCTCACGGTTGATAGATGTCCTGAGACCTATGACGACAAATCATCTCAGAAACAACGAGATTTACGAAGATCTGCACAACGACTGTATCATGTAATCATTTCATTTCGATTGTGGATACTTCGTAAACCATAAGATTTAAAACCATAAAATCAATAGTAGAGCTGGCTAGTGTATTTGGAAGAGGGGGGGGCATAGCGTTGAAGTAGCACATCCCATCAACAGTAATCCAGTTTTTCGAAGGGAAGGAAGCTACACGGTGAGTAAACTACTTTGCTTGTGCAAGAAAGGGACCAAACTTGTATTGGAATGGGAACTCGTAGGTGCGTTCAGAAGAAAATCTAGGAGCATTGACTTACTTGTCTTATTAGGCATCAACGATTTCGAATAATTAATGTCTGAGAACTTCCCGCTTATGGGTAAACTATTGTTTAGTTTGATTTTATTTAAATCAATGTTTCTAATTTAAAGCTGATTTGGTTTCTGAAGAGGTGTTGTAGCGCACCTATGAGTGAATAGTAATAAATAAATAAATAAATAAATATCTGCCGGGATCTGAAAGTTTTGAGTGCTCTGCGTCGCGATGCCCCCTCCTAGCACATCAGCGCATCGGTAGGGTGAAATTTTGCGCATATTTGTTGAGAGGAATGTCAAAAGGTATTGAAAAATGTTGATAATGTTTGCAAGGTTGAACAGGCAAATTACGGTAGGAAAATAATTCTGAAGGAGACAACTGGGACGGTTCACCTTGCGCAGCAACACAGCAGTTTAGTGGGGCGATAGTATCGATCGAGGAGAAGAAAAAGGTCAAACATTTGCACGCGAATGAGCCCTCAGAGATGGAATCACTTCAGGAAAAACTGTTTCAGTGTAAAGGTAGATAAAAATGTAGCAACGACACCTTAGGGGTGGAACATGTTGGAGTTTCGGCCTTGACCTGGGCATCGTAGCTGGCCACCCAATCCGACATGCTTCCCACTCCGAGCGACTCTTCCTTCTAGAACATCTGGAATTGAATCGATGAGTAGCACGAATTCAGGAACAGGTAAATGAACCCACCACCTGAGCAGCAGACGGGAGGGTTTTTCGTCGCGACGACACAGGTGCCGGAACGGGCAACCAAGAGGAGGAGGCGATAACACGAAGGGCGAACCGCTGGCGCCCGTGTTTCGGTCAATAGACCAGAGGATCGACGGCCCCGGCTGTCGTCGTCGTACAACTCGGATGGTTCCTCCGGGTAAACACTCTGACCCTGTGGAATTTATGGAATGCGAGTTTAGTGGAGGGCTAATGAGTATCATTCGGAACCTCATGAACCCATCGGACCTTCTTCTGGGTCGGAGAAAGCCCTGGACCTCACGATTCCCTGGGAAAGCGAACCTTCAATGTTTGCCTGAATGTGAGGAGAAGGTGAATAATCGATTATTATATATCTTTCGAATACTGCTATACTTTTGTATTAATTCTCTACCTTAGAGCAATTTCTAAAAGCTGGTCATGGATTTGCCAGAATTCAGAAGTATTTTTACGTTGGAAAAATATCACCTTCTTACATCCTTACCCTGCATTTATAAATAGTAGAGCCAGTTACCGAACTGAGATCGTATTTACGAGACGCGGCGCTGCAGGTGGACAGATCAATTAAGTTCTAATAGATATAATGTATGGTTTATTAGCCAAATCACTGCCCGATTTATTCTGCTGCTGGAAAAATAATTGAAACTCAAGGGGATAAGCTGCTAAATGATCATTTTGGAATTGATGATAGTCCCTGAAGCTCGTTCTCGCCATGCTTGGCCAAATACGACATATTCTCTTCGGTACTCTGGATAACGACAGCACTGATCACTTCTTCACTTTATCCTGCTTAAAGGCACACCCCGGGTAGAAGTCCTATGAACGATTCCTTTGGGTCTGTTTGGATAGACCCCTAAGGGACAGTGACAGATGTGGCATTTCCGTGGACAGAGATCACCTAACAAGAGGCCTTGGGCCTTGCAAACTACGCTGCTGGAGCTGCAGATTTTTTTCCTTTTGCCAGGCTGTTGTCTGGCACCCTCTCATCTGTTGCGCTATCTCACCTCATACTCTCCTCTCTGCGCTTAGTCTCTCTTTGCCTTAGCACAGCTGATTATGAAGGTGAGCGAATGCCTCGAAGTGAATCCCTCAAAGGAGGACTCCACGGAAAAGATTGCCTAGCGGGGAGACCGGCGGACCTGTTGAGGGTGCGGAGAGACACGCAGATTTGACCTCGGAGAGCTAAAAGGGCTCAATCTTGGCGGGTCCGCCTGTCTCCGCCCACCGTCTGTCTAATCACTGCCACAGGTTTATACGCGGCAATTGATTGGATAGCGGAGAGAGCGTTGTGTTGAAGAGGGCACAGCGATGGGAGACGCATCAATGCCGAGATCAAGGCGGAAGAAAGGGGTCCAATTTCTCGGGTTTTGAGCCGTTTTTCATGGTTCCGCTTCCTTTGTGGTACTACTTACCATCCCTACAGTAATTTGGAATGGGTTGAGTTCTCATCGTAAGTTCTGCCTTTAACCTGAATGGTCTGGACAGAATCTTTTCATTAATTCTTGACAGCCGCCCAATTCGCACCAATACATTCGTATTCTTGTGCAAGAATCACACCAATTTGATCTTGGGGCATGCCTTCAAAGACCTTTGCTTGAAGGCGGATTCTCTGATGGAAAGACAACCCATTGGAATCCAAGTTAGAGAGGGTCAGTTATCTACGAAAAGAGGAAACACCGTAAAAGTGGCCTAGAACCCGAGAAATGGGAGCCATTGATTTTCGCATTAATGAGACTCTCATCGCTGGTGCCCTCTTCGTGCTAACGCTACCTCTGCTGACGAGCTAGAGACTCGGACACGATGAGACGCGAGAGATGGGCGTACCGGGCCAACTCGGCCGCAGGGAAGGCCATGCGAGATCAGCGGGGCTTATCTTTCAATGCAACTTGCGTTTCAGTCATCACCTTAGGAGGTGCGCCTGTCTCTCTACTAAGTAAGTTTCTCTTTCGTCGACGTCTGTTCTTATCGTGGAATCCTCCTTTAAAGTTCTGTAGAATCCTACTAACTATAAAGCGCTTCGTCTGTCGTTCTGTCTGTCGTTCTGTCTG
>KZ344986.1:1116296-1126512 GCA_002352805.1 Teladorsagia circumcincta
TACGTATACCATGAAAAGATGAGTTGGGAGGAAATGGTGCCCCAGTAGCGTAGCTGGTAGCGCACTTGCACGGAAAGCGAGAGGTGCGGGTTCTAGTCCCGCCTGGGGCGAAAGTTTTGTTCACAACCCAGCATTCTTGTGAAACATTCGCAAGGCGAACTGCGGCCAAAAACAGCAGCTAACAATCAAAATCAAGTCATTTGTTTAGAGTTAAATATCAACACATCTTATTTTTTAGCTACTATTTTATGTTTTCACGTCGTGCTTATACTTGAAGTTATGCACCTATCGATACGGCAGTATTGATCGTATTGCTGTTTTTTCGGTCACTCTTAGAAAGCGATGGCACATGAGTGATGTGTTGCTGACACTTCGAGACAGTAGGGACATAAAACCTACGTTTTCTCACAAATTTTCAGCATTACACTGTTACCCTGTTGCCACAACGGATTTTGCTGGCTGGGTAATATTGTGATATTGTGACACCTATTGTTATGGTCGGTTGCTTGAAGGGATCGTGCAGCGCAACTTGTTGTACTCCTTCCCACTTAAATGAGCCATCTTTGATTACTGAAGCTCCGCGCATGATAATTCGTTTTCCGAAGAAAAAAAAAAACATACCTTCAACATTCCTTAGTGCCGGCAGTCGTAAAGAACCACACTTCGTGGACAGTCGACAGACACCTGGGCGGAGTTAAGAGGGTGCATGGAAAAAAGTATATCCGTTGGTGGAGTGCGTGCTAGGTGGCGCGGCGTTGAAATGAGTAAATGCAAGCTTGGGTATAAGACATTAAAGGCAAAACGTTCAAGCCTGACACATTAGGTCGCTGTCAGAATCTGCAAAGGCTGTCAGACTCCGCGTCGCGTACAGCTGATGGCTCGATTCGTTAGACGTGACGCGAGCGCGGACGCTAGCAAATCACTCGGTTCGCAAAGTCTGACATCGGCCTTAGAGTGCGTCGAAAGAGTGAAAGGTGAGTAAAGCATGAAGCAACCATAAGCATCGCACCTCGACTGCGCAGGAGCGGTTTCGACAGCATGGCGTGCGAAATTCAAACTCGGTCATAATCAGGAGTTTTCAATAAAATAATTTTTTCGTTCCCAGCTCCATCTTCCATTCAAAACTAATGAGCTAGCTCAGTGAAGAAGGAATGCCTCTGAAACATATCGGAATCTGAACTGATCTGATAGGGCAGAAAAAAGTTACAGTTGAGAGGAATTCCACCAAAGACTGTCGAGCAGTACTGTATGTTCATGATGGAGATAGAGTTATGCGGTTTCTGTAGGAGATTCCTTTATTAATAACCTAGAAGAAGATAGTTCTAAGTTTTGACTCCACCATCAAAATGAGCACCGAGTTTTTTGGCTTAATGTGAGAATTGAAGGCCCAAATCTTTGTTCCTTTGAGGGAGTCGGGAATCGAAGAAGAGGAAACTTACCTAGTAGGAAGGCAGGCGATCCCTCTAGGGCTGAAAACCAATACGCAATTTGCAGCGAAGGATACGCACTTGGCGACTTACCATGGCCCTCCCCGCGGCGCTTTCGACGCGGTACGCCCATCGACTGGCTAAGCACTTGCCGCAGGTTTCCAGTCGTTTGGCAGAAAGCGTTATGGTTGAAGAGGGTAGCCGCGATGAGAGTGGCATCGATGAGGAAATCAACGAGAAGGGAAGAGGTCCTTTTTCTCGGAATCATGACCGTTTCTCATGGTTTTTCTTCGTCCCGTCCCACTGACCACCTCCACCTTAATTGCATTCTAATCGTAAATTTCGCCTTCGAAAATATATGGAAGTGGAGGAACGCCGTACTGAGTAATGGGTACCAATACCCGGACCAGTATCTCTGCACAGTGTCTTCCCTTTAAGATTCGGCAAATTTCCGGAGCTGTCTTGAGTGCTTCCCACAACACTATAGCGAGACGGCTCATCGCAAACATTAACTTTAGTGGAGGATGGTGGCATGTACGATACTGTGTTGCGAGTATTCGCCTTTAAGACTGCGCTATCTATTAAAATGCCATTTGGAATATTCAAGTGTTTGGCATAAACATACAGTATCTAAACCAGGCAATAGCGTAGGTTAAGTGCGACACCATCAACCACATTTCAGAGATTTTCAGGGATTACTCTGTCCTGCTGAGAACGGAATCGCAGGTCGTGCAAGTCTAACGCAGTGCTTTTTTCTTTTTTGCTTCTTTTTTCTGTCTACGGCTTCAAGATATGTGAAAAAAGCGACTTTAATCCATTGATGTAATATCCCCCCTTCCCGTGTTATTCGCTCTTTTCTGTGCCGTTTGCCTATTTTCTATAATCCTTAGAGGAAACACACCTCTTTATTGATGCGTTTAAAGAGATCAGCGAGAGCTCAGGATTTCTTAATGGGACAATCCGCTTTATGTAGGAGAGAGCTCCTTTAGAAGCCGTCTTCTCCTTCTATTACGAGGAATTTCAGGAAGCCCAGCTTTCGGTTAACGGTTTGTTGCATGATTCAGCGCACGTCCGTGGAACACAGAACTATAGTTTATTTTCCCTGGTCGGCTCTATGAATGCCAAAAAGTGGTGATGAATTGGTCCGTAGTTGAATCCTTGTGGTGACATTTTTTTTTGGCATTTTCGACTAGCGCTTGCATGATGTCGCAAAATGGTACCCGCGGCTAGTGTTGGATCTCATATTATAGTCAGGAGCATGAGTAACTTATATGAGTAGATTTTTAGCAAAAATTGGTGTCAGGAAAGTGTTTCGCTCGGATTTTTGATCCCCTTTTTGGGCATTTGGAGGGCCGCTCAGGAAAAATGAACTACAGTTGTGAAATCCATGCAGCACCCCTATACATGTCGGAAACCTTTTGGAAAAAGCCAAACATTTCCTGAAAGAACTCTTCGGTTAGTGGTAATCCCGCGCCGTCGCAGAGTCCGCTATTCTCGGTAGACATCGCCATATCGCCTTGTGCAAGGCATCTTTAGCTTCGACTAGACTATGGTAAAGTGCTTCTTTATGATGTCCCACACCTTTCTTTGAGACTTTCCTTGGGGTTAGAAGCCCATTTGCTTCGTTCTGGGGTGATACTGTGGCCTCCCAAGCACGTTCCCGTCCCATCACAGCCGCCGCTCTCACGCCGTCAGGTGAAAGGGGCAGCCTGCATGACCAAGGTGATGTCCTCGTCTCTTACTCTGTTACCTACCCAGCCACAGGCCTGCCTCAGCATCCTCACTTCAGCGGAGTTGAGCTACCTCTAATGGTTCTTGCCGACTGGGTCGATCGCTGAGAGTTCCAGCGGATTCCGTCCATTATATCAGTGCCGCGGTTGTCGGTACCTTTATTGCCTGGTCCACAGTACCGTCGGCAGTTGGATCGCTCTTAAGGTATCGGAAGTCCCCCAATCTTCCGATGTTTTTCCCATCTCTCCATGTATGACCGGCTCGATTTGGAGCTCAGAAACTTAATCTCCTTCTTCTTCAGTCGGAGCCCACGTTCTGCTAGCTCCTCCTGCCAGCTTGAAGTCCTTCTTAGCTGAACGCTACTACGGGATGGAGCGTAAAGCAGGGTCTTCAGCATTCTCTCCATGAGTCTCTTTACCATGAAGTCTAGGACTAGCAGGAAGAGCGAGGGGCTCAGAGGCGATCCTTTGTGGCACTCAACCGCAGTGCCTACCTCCTTTGTGAGGCCGTGAGGGTGCGCACTGCTGCCATAGCGCTATCGTACATAGGGATCACATATTCTGGCACGTTCCGTTTCCTGAGCGCCACCCATTGTTTTGCTCGCGGTAGACGATCGACGCAGAAGCTTTCTACAGGGCTGATTTGTGTGAACTCGGAATCAGCTCCATTTTGAGGCCGTCCTTTTCGTTTTGGTGACACCTACGGCTAATTACTCGGCTCTGCTCGCTTATCCTGTCATCTTGAGGATGTCCATGGAGCGCATGGCTGGAAGATACTGTGCTGCGGAGCGAGCTATTCGCCTGGGTGTACCTTGATATTCTTCTGAGTTCGGAGGGTTGGTCGTTTTTCGAGGACTCTTCAACGCTCGTCTCTCTCCACTGCTGTAGGATACGTTCTGAATCTCCCTTTGTGAAGAACGCACACACAAAGGCTACATTCCCAAAAATTCAATGTTCAAAGGCAGAAAGATATAACATCCTTTGATATTCATTCTTTTCAGTGCTAACAGTCGGCTTCTTTGGGATGATTCTGGTCAGTTGCATATCGTCAAAACGTGGGCTGTACCCGAGTCGAAGAATCCTCTGTTCCTGCTCCTCATTTCTATTCCTATATCTTCGTGTACCCCTTTTGAGCCTTTTCTGTCCCTACCTACATAGCGATTGATGATAAGATTACCTGTTATGCTGAGAATCACCTTATAGAATCGATCTGATGGCATCGCCAAGGTTCGCTTTGGATACAAATCATCTCTCTCACTTTCTGGGCTTGCGGCGTACACGGGTAGGACTATCCAGTACCTCCCTCCCCTCACCGTGTCTATCCGCAAAGCCATGATTCGATCTTTGGTCTTGTTTATGGCAAAGACATTGTCTTCGAGCGACTGCGCTATGGCCACATATTCCGTCTGTCTCTCCTACATTGGGATGAATTTGACACTTTCCCCAATTTCCTAGCCTTAGCTGTTCCATCACGTCTCCTGTTGGCACAAAACTTGGATGTTTCTGCGCGCCTTCAGATAAGCAACCTCTCGGGACTTTCCAGTCAACGGACCATCGTTTGGAGACCCTATTCGAACTAGCTTCTTGGGCCAAAGTCGTTCACTCCCTGTTAGCCCTCACATGTTGACCACAGAACTCGGGCCAGGGTCCTGCTACGACTTCCGGGTGGGGTCCTCGCTTTATCACTGCGACTTTTTAACATGTTCCTTGGGACGGGGTTGTTCATCAGCCGGGATGTCAACCTGAGCTGACGAAGGGGTAATGGGAACATTTCTGCAATTTTCTCCCAGTTTATGGTTTTTGCCGCGACAAAGATCGAACTCGTGGTCAATGCAGTGTGAGCCCATGTCATTAGGCAATCCGCTCTCTCACCTCAAGGGCAAACACAGCCGTAAATACCCGATTCAACGCTCCGCTAATAGGATACCATGGACAATCTAAGCGTACCCCGCTAGCGATCCGGAAAAAAGTATCTTATCCATGGTCGGAGACGGGGAATCTTATCAGTTTGAGATAGAATCTCGACAGTTCTGACATACCCTTCATAAGCGAGGATGGGCTAAAAAGTTTGAATGGGTCAGTCGCCTCAACGGATCACCTCGTTAGCTAGCGAAGCGTGCGCGTGTGATTCAATTCAGAGACTCGAGGACGATATTCCAAATGTTTCTTTCTCAAAATAGGTCAACAGCCGCCCATCGAGCGTACCAGCCGACCATTTCGTCGAGGCAATTCAAAAATTGTTTCGCAGCGGTTAGCCATGCGCCCCGCTTGTGATTATCATTCTAATGTCCTTTATGTGGTTCTTTATATGGCAAGGTCCTGCACATTTTAATAAGCCTCGGTGAAAATTCAGTTTGGGAAGCCACTCCATTGAGTTCTCCAATACATAAGATAGGTATAAAGCGCTCATGAAAGGTAATCGACTCATTTCAGATATACTTGCGATAAGTGTCGGTGTGTAGTGGAAACACCTTGAGATGATTCCACACTCCGCCTGCCATAGTTCAAGGAAACGGTCTTGAACCAGGGGAACGGATATTTTACCCAAGATTAAGAGTGGAGGAGTTTGGGGTGTGATTACGTGAAAACGATCGGGTAGGATGTGGGCAAGATGCGTGGATAATGAGACAGTCACCAATCCTTATCAAAGGTACACCACAAATGAGACGTTTGCGTATTATCCTATCATTGTGATAGAGACTCCGGACTCGGAAGGAGTGCTCTCTAGGACTAACTTAAGGTAAAGAGGGCAAGAATGGCCGCCCCCAACCTGGATTTTTATCTAAGCCTCTTTGACCAGCGCGATACAGGAGAGAGTCTTGGCTTGCTAGGTCCTCAAAATATCTATTGGAGTAGTTTGTAGTGTCAGAATCGGAAAACATTAGCGCTTTCCATAACAAGTTATGGAAGGCATTCCCTCGACAACTTCTTCTGTTCTCAGTTTTGACCAAAGTAGATTGGAAAGAATGTGTTGCAAGTAAGTGAAGGTTAGCAGACGTCATTGGATGTTTTTCGTGATGTACCACGCATTGATATCAGTTCAGAATCGTAGTGGAATTTGAATGGGAGCCGACCTATCCAGAATGGACTCTACTAAGACTTATGGGTCCAGCCGATACACAAGGGTGTTCATGTCGTTGGGGGTGAGGATGGGAGGACATCCAAATGACTCAGCCCCAGACTAAAAATCAAGCCTCCAAGGGGGGGGGGTCCTGGGATTCTTGAGGAGATTGTGAGCAACTTGTGTTCGCCCTGGCATTCCTCCACTCTCCTAGGCTTAATCCATGTGTCACCTAACGTCGGCCCTGTTTTGAATGTCTCCCAAGGACATGAGCGCCTGAGCAAATCTGCGTTTCTATCTTCTCGAGAAACTTTGGTACTGGTTAAGAGATCCATACCGATAAAGTCCGTTGAAAGATGCAGAGAGGTGACGGGCGGCGGTTTTGGTTATAGTCAACAACAGCTGAGTATGAAAAAACTCCAAATTTCCAAAACACTTCGCAGGAATGCTGAGTCATGAGCGGCTGCAGACAGGATTCGAACTCGCATGTCTTGCTTTTTGGACAATTGTCTACACTACCGGGACATCATTTCACCCTAGCTCAGCTTTTCATCGTATAGGTATTTACCGTAGCTTATCAGCGTGTAGCTTATCAGCACTACATGTACAGCGCAATCGACCGGTTTACTGATTTCGCTAGGGTGAAAGCTGTTGCAGTTTGCACATTTTTGAATTGTTATGTGTTGAGTATAACAATCAAAATTACTTTGTATGACTCTCTCCTCTGTCTCTTTAAAAAATAGATAGTCCATTCCATTAAATATGACTCTCTTGTTCCAAATATGTTAAATACGACTAGACTCATTGAACATTGCTAAAATGTGGATTACTAGTGGAAGCCGTTGAAAGCAACATTTATAGCTGTAGTCGTATCAAAAAATCTTTTTGTGGGTGGGATGGAGTGGCCCACGAATATCACAGATGGGCCGTTATTGCATCTCGACAATGCGCGACAATGGCGCTAGGGCTTTAAATGGTGAACTTATGGCGAGTAATGTGAACTCACGGACGAGATACCTCGCGCACACCCTATTATACGCAACGTGTATTATGGAGTAGCAGCTAGTTCAAGTGCGCGCAGGTTAGTGAATCGTGGAGTCCGGTCCGTTCTTTCCCTTATTTGAAAGGAGATACTTGTTAATGGCTTCGTCGACGGTTTTCTTCGCTTCTTTTCTCATTTTCAGTTACTGACCGCATCCACCTTATTACGTATGAGTTGCATTTTCATCGTCAAATCGGCTTTTAATTGAGTTGTACCTTCCCAACTACCATAGCTTCGTTCATGAACATGTTTTCACCAGCATGAAAACAGCTTTGAGATCCATAAGTTTTTTGCTTTGTACTAAAAATGAAGAAAAGTCCTGCAAGACTTCACTTAAATGGTTCGCAAATTCAACGCTGAAAATTGAACGTCTTGCTGAGTTGTGAATTCCTTCCTGTAATTTCAAAAAGTTCCTTTTCGATGTTTTCCAAACTGACATCTCTACTGCAGAGAAGGGGATCAAGGCGAGTAAGATCGGCTCCAAAGAAAAGCTTACCGGCGGCGCGGACGCGCTCGCGTGTAGGTGACGTCAGAGCGGCAGCAAAGGAACCAACAAGGGCCAGTGTTGCCGCCACTCTTTAAATACATTACTGCATTTGTGGTACTCTAACTCCACTGCCTAGTAAGTGGTGGCGTATGTGGAAGTCGAAATCGGAGAACTAGCTCACAGGAGCCAACTTCAGCTCAAGTGAGCACCGCATAAAGGCGTTAACCTTCTCAGTTGCACCGGAACAAGACACACTCAAGAATTCCTATTCTCTGAGGAAAGGATTTATACGTAATACAATCACGTCACTCCCCGCACTACTGATTGCTTACCGAGCAATGTGTCAGTTGCGGTTGCTCGTCCTGTTATGACCGATACCACTTTGCGAATAGCGCGATTCGCTAGCGTCCGCGGTCACGTTGCGGTACCAGCCAATTGAGCGATTCATTGGCGCGCGATTCGCGAAGTCTGACATCGGCCTATCGCCCTTGCAGCAGCTGTGACGTCACTAGCAGCGTTCGCGTCCGCGCCGCCGGTGAACTTTTCTCTCCCCCATTCCCAAACAGCCTACCGCTGCTCTGATTATTGCTGATCCCGGCATTTACGACCTCCGTACCACCCACTGGACCTAATACAGCCCCCTTCGTTTTTGAATGCACGCTTGATTTTTGTCTTAATATTCAACCTATGTCGCTTGAGCTCCTTATGGCTTTTTTATGTGGGTCTATGATTCGTCAAAAATTCGTAGTTTTTTGGAGCCTTCATGATTCATTGAATCCATGATTTCCTACAGTAGCCAAATTAATCGCTGAGTCAACCGCTCGCTAAGCCTAGCTCAAGGAGGAGATCTTATCCGTGATTTTTGAATTGGGAGAGGTCGCACTTAGGGTTTGTAGGGGGTCATTGTGGCAGAAAAAAGGCTGAATAAACAGATGTGGTAGACATTTGGTGGTGCAACAGCTATATCATCCGTAACCTACTCCACCCTCCACCTCCCCCCCCCCCAACCCACCTAATGTAACTTAGGTGACCAAATTAGCTTCCGATTTCCTCACTATAGTGCTTCATTATTATGCCGTAGTTGAACTTTTTGATCAAATCCTTGATTGAAGGTTTTTTCTCTTTCTTATTATTCAATTGCTGTGGCGTAATGGGCGCATTCTGCGTGCTACAAATAAATAAATAAATAAATAAATAAATAAATAAATAAATAAATAAATAAATAAATAAATAAATAAATAAATAAATAAATAATAAATAAATTAATTAATTATTTAACTAATTAATTAATGAGTAAATGAATAAATAAATAAATAAACAAATAATAAATAAATAAATAAATAAATAAATATGTCAGTTGTTTGAAAGTAATCCACATATTATCCAATATGAAGAGGAAAATCGTATCGTAAGGATCCCGTCTCTTAGTTGAATTGAATAATGTTCCATGAAAATGGAGCACATCTATCGACTTTCTTCAACATCGATTTTCTACATCATTGCGACCTGATGAGATTTTCGCAATTCAACACAAATGAGGGGTGTAAGGGTTTTTTTTGCAATTGACGGGCAATTATATACGTGAACGCATTCAGACTCGAAATGCAATCTTCAGCACACATTCCAGATCATTATCGAGGCGAGAGAGTGATTGAAACAGGAGACACAGGTAGACAGAAAACCCGAGAGAATCCAAATTCCCCTGGGGTTGGAGAGTCTTTATTCTAGTTGTGTACGCTGGTGGCTCATCTGTGTACCGAAACAAAATAGAAGCCTTGAAAAAAAAACCGCCCTAACCCAAACAATACGTTCTAACCCTCCTTTGGCCTCAAAAATGACTTGGATTGATCAGAATCGACAATCCTTGCAAAAAGTTCATTTGAGAGTATGCTTATTATTTAGCGGCTCAACACGTTATACGTGTGAGTGCTGACAAGCTATGGTAGGAACTTGTAGCGCGCTCGTCCGGTAAGCAAGTGCCCGGTTCGAGTCCTTTCTGGGGCGAAAGTTTTGCTCACAATCCAGCATTCTTCTAAAACATTCGCAAGGCGAACTGCTGCCAAAAGAAGCAGTTAACAAACAAAAACAAGTCTAAATTGATTAAATGAACAACTTAATACAAATTGGATTCATCATAATACTGTTAATCGTGTTATTATTACAACATTAAGTATTAATTAGTACGTTATTATTATTTTATTTTATTGATATCGTATTATTAATATTGCCACATTCTAGACTAATATAAGATTAGTTCAGTTAGCTCACCGGTGCTATACCAGAGCGGTAAGCACGCCGCACTTTTTGGATACGGTAGGCGCGAAATGTATGCGCGTGGGACTGCTGCCCGCTACAGTGTTACAAAAATCACGGGAATTCGTGAGCCGGGGGCTATCCAAAAAGCCCAAAAGAAAATACGCCCTAACCCTCCTTAGGCCTCAAAAATGATTTGGATTGATCACATTGACA